>CAUYON010128813.1:0-22476 GCA_963573935.1 Arctocebus calabarensis
TAGATATCTGTTAAATCCAAATGTTGAATAGTTAAGTTTAAATCTAAAATTTCATTGCTTAGCTTCTTATTGGAGAATCTATTCAACACTGCTAAAGGAGTATTAAAATCTCGGACCACCACAGAGCTGGAAGAAATCAAGTTGTTCATGTCTGTTAAAGTTTTTCTGATAAACTGAGGAGCATCTGGTTGGGTGCATAAATATTAATAATTGAAATCTCATTATATTGAGCATTACCCTTAACAAATATGAAGCGTCCATCCTTATCCTTCCTTACTTTTGTTGGTTTAAAGCCTATTTTGTCTGTGAATAAGATTGCAACGCCTGCTTTTTTCTGCTTTCCATTTGCCTGAAATATAGATGACCATCCCTTCACCCTAAGTCTATATTCATCTTTTAAGGTAAGATGAGATTCTTGTATGCAGCAGATATCTGGCCTGAGTTTTTATCCAGTCAGCCAACCTGTGCCTCTTTAGTGGACAATTTAAGCTGTTCACATTAATTGAGAATATTGATAAGCCTGATAGAATTTGGGGTATCAAGTTTTTCAAAAGTCCAGTGGACATTTTTAATCCCTTTGCCACTGTGGAAGTTGGAATTTGATCAAAAGTTTCTGAGTGAGTTTATTTTTGTGGTGGAGGATTGCACTGGTCATTATGGAGGATAGGTCTGAGACTATTCTGGAGAGCTGGTTTAGTTATGGCATATTTCTTCAACATGTGAATGTCATTAAAGTATTTAATTTCTCCATCATAAATGAAACTCAGTTTAGCTAGATACAAGATCCTGAGTTGAAAGTTATTTTGTTTTAGGAGATTAAAAGTCAATGACCACCCTCTTCAGTTTTAAAGGTTTAAGCACAGACATCTGCAGTTATTCTGATATTTTTCCCCGTATAGGTTATGGTTTTCTTACATCTGGCTGCTTTCATAATTTTCTCCTTCATATTAACTTTAGTGAAGTTAATTATGATGTTCCTGGGCGATGTCTTATTCGGGTTGAGTCATGCTTGGGTTCTGAAACTGTCTGCTATCTGAATTTCTGAATGTCATGGCTTGTCTGGAAAGTTCTCTCTCATAATATCATGAACAAGAGCCTCTGTGCCTTGCAAAGCCACTTTATCTCCCTCAGGGATCCCTATCAGGCGAATATTGCTTTTCTTTGAATTATTCCAGAGCTCTCTGAGAGAATGACCCATTTTTGTTCCCCATTTCTCTTCCTCTTTGAGAGTTTGGGCACGTTTGAAAGTTTTGTCTTCAATCAGAAATCTTTTCTTCTGCTTGGTCCATTCTATTACTGAGGGATTCTACTGTATTTCTCAGATCTTGAGGGCTGCAAATTCTTGTCTCGATGTGTCAAAATATTTGATGATTTTGTCTTTGAATGCCTTGAATTCTTGAGACAACTTTTGAAATGCTCCTTGAATTTCTAATTCCAACTTTTCCTCTATTTTATTGATCTTATTTGCAATCCAAATTCTGAATTCAGTTTCTGACATCTCAGCCATCTATTATGAATGGCATCTTCAGTTCTGTCCGCCAAATTGTTCCCTTGGGAGGTTTGTTCTACTCTGGTTATTCATGTTACTGGAGCTTTTCCACTGATTCCATCCCATTATTATTTGACACCCTTTGGCTAGATGAGCAGATAAGGAGAAGTTGGCTTGGGGGCTCCAGGAGTAGTGATTGGCCACTCCTTTGTCCAACAACTGGGACTGGTGTCTGTACCTTTTCCCCTAGAGCTTTGCCAAGGACCCGTACAGTGAGAAACTGGTACGGCCTGAGAAATTAGGGACTTTCTTGGTGTGGGGGCTAAGTGGCTCTGTCTTATTCTCAGCTGGTCTCTGTCTTACCCTAGTGAATCAGTTACTCTGGGTTGAAGTCTCCACTGTGGAGAAATACCAGCAATTGGGTCACCCCGCCCCCCCACAGACAACAATTGGAAAAGGAAAATCAAACCTTTCCACAACCACGCACCCAGGGTACCACTTTGGATAGTCCTTGGGTGATTGGCCCAGTTCAAGAGGTCCAAATCAATTGTCCCAGTCAGCACCAGTCTCAGGTGGGAGAGTTCAAAAGGTCATTGGCAACTAAATAGCAAGTATCCACTGGCAACTCAAGTATGACTAGTTCTGTTGCTCTGTGAAGTCAGAAGGACCCACCCAGCAAATAAATTAGTCTGGGAAGGTTGATGTCTCCTTCCCCACCTTGCACCTCTGTCACACCCAGTCACTAGTAACCCCACAGGGCTGTGACCTAGTTCCCTCCAATGAGCAGATGCTCCAGGGGTTTGCGCCTATATGAGTCACAGGGAGATCTGTCTCCTCAGCCAGGCTGCCACACTCTGCCACCATCTGGCAGGGGGAGGTGAGGCCTGACAACCTCAGGTGCTTAATGGAGGCTGGGGTATTTCACTGAGTTCCAGACCTGCCCCTGATCGATGTTGCTGACAGAGCAGAACAACTTCACAGAATTTATTTCTATCCCAGCTATAATCCCATGTGGACCAGAAGCTGTTTGAGCAATTCAGCCCTGTCTGTGCCACTGCCCTGTCTGTGCTGCAGTTTGTGTTGGGGCAAATGGTCAGAGCTTGGGACTCAGCTGTCAGTTTCAGCCTCTGTCTGCTGGCTTTTGTCTCAGCTTAGATCCCCTGAGGGCCGGGTGCATCTGAGGCTCAGTGAAACAGTCCTCTGGGTCAACCCCACCCTGGAAATCTGCTGTCTCTGCATGTGTGTATTCTAGTCCCTGTGCTCTACCCAGGCCGGTACCGCCTCAGGCCTACCTTTTACTCACGGGGCCTGCATTTCCATCCTAGATCTGTTCCACTGGTGGCTGCTACTGGTGAAGATGCCCAGCTTCCTCTGGTTGCTCAAAGAGACTGAGAGTGTCCTTTCAAAGTGTCCCCAGGTGTGTGAGCCCCATTATTCCTGCTGCTGTGGCTGCCGCTCTGTGCCTCGGGGCACTGCCACTTCTGTATGGCTTGCTCTTGGCTGAGGTTCCCTCTCAGCTGACCATCTTCTCCTTTCTTCTGTGCCAGAAAATCAGCACAGGTCAGCAACAGCCCATGCCCTGTCCACACCCCTCGAGATAATGTCCAAGAATCTGGACTCCATGGGGACAGACTTCCAGACCTTGGGGTGAGAATGGAGGGGAGTGCTGGGAGTTCAAAAATACAGGTAGAGAATATATACAGTTTTATACAGTTTTATGCCTGGCAGAAGAGTGCCATGGCACATTCATAAGTCCTCTCTAGGGAAGGAGTTCCAGTTTTTACGGGATCTCTCCCGTGGGATAAAAGGGATTGGTGATAGATTTTGTACCTATTGTTTGTTTCCTTGGGGTTCACAGCTCGCCTCAGCAGGGCTGATGTGCATTCTTCATCCTTCTCTCTTAGCTCAGCTCCAAACCATTGGCTTACTTGCTAAATTTCTTTCCTTTAACTCTCCTTCTGGATGGAAGCCTCTATGGAAAGCTGGCTCTAGTTGACCATCTTGCCTCCCTCTCAAAGTCTTTTTTAATTTTGTATTTTTATAGAGACATTTTCTTGCTATGTTGCCTAGGCTTGTCTTCAACTCCTGGCTCAAGTAGTCCTTCCTCCTTGGCCTCCCAAAGTCTGAGATTACAAGTATGAGCCACTACTCCTAAACTTGGGCATCCTTGCTCTAGAGAGAGTATGACTGTTAAACCCATGACACTCTTAAAATATTTTTACTTAAATCTGGTCTAATAACAGATAAATGACATTTGCTTCCATAATATGAGAATAACCAATAGCTTGCAGACTCTACCATGAAAATCAAACCCAGCTAATAAAAGTCACAAAGCAGTCAATATTTTAATATTTCTGAATTCCAGGTAGCACTCACTTATTGAGTGAATGTGATGTTGAGTTTTAATAAGATAATGGTAAACAAGGAGATTTTAATCCCTGTAAATTTTTTTCAGTTAATTCTGTGACATTTAGATTTAGAGAACAGCACAATTTGTTGAATTCAAAATACCTTAACTCAGAGAAAGGAAAATTGTTTCTGAACAGTTGCAAGTTTGCATAAATCATTTCTCTAGACATACCATGTGCTAAAACTTGTCATGAGACTTGGTCCATGGTAATGGCCTATGTAATGTGTTTTTGCTCTCACCTGGAAGCCCCCCAAATGCAAAGACTAGTCCTTGTGTTTGTATCCTCAGTGCCCCTGTCACACAAAATCTGCTCTTTCCTTGAAGTCTTTAGACCTTTGATGGAGATCTTTTCTGTTTCATTCACTTATTGAACATATTAGCAGAATTATAGGTATGTTTTTTCCCATACTCTGAAAATAGCACATTAGGCCGAATATGTAGAAAGTTCTGTTGTGTGGTTTCCTTGAGCTATTGTGGTTAGAGGAACTAATTAGTGAGAACACCTTCAGTAAGTAGAATCATCTGGCTGTATTAGCCCAGTGTGATATTACAAAGAAGAAAGGGAGAGGGGAAAAAAATAGTGTACAGGGAAGCAGAAATGTGTTCACTTCTGAATTCACTTGAGTAAAAACAAGTAATTCTTTACTCAGGTGATCTGGGGAGTTTATTTCATCTTTCTTGCATTTTGTTGTAAGATAGGACATCAATATTTTTTGCTATAGGAGTCATATCAGTTGTTGATCTAGCTAATGAATCACAAGTCTCAAATGTGTGCTGACAACATGGGCCGGCTTGCAGACATACCCTCCAGCAATGACTCCACCTTCCCTGTGAATCCCAGTAATGGCCACTTCTCAGCATTTGTTGGTGTTACTGTGATCCCATCCATTATCGTCTGTATTACTCCTGTAACCTCCTCACCAGTTTCTCTGTTTCTGCCCCATCAGGCTGTTCTCAAGGCAGCTATTAGAACATAATTCAAATCATACCAGTTCTCTGTATAAAACCTTCAGATCTCCTATCCCATTTTCAGTAGAAGTTCCAAGTTCTAAAATACCTCCCAACATCTGCTGTGATCTCCTGGCTTCTGCCTCTCTAGCTACACAGTTCTTGTCACCTTCCCTCTACTTGGGAATTTGTGCAGGAGCAGTGTCAACATGTAGTAGGCACCTGTGTGTGTACAACTGGTGCTGTATGCATAAATGAAAAGGAAATTATGTGTTTTTCTGAGGGAGTAAGCCTGCAGCAAAATAGTTCTGAGTGGCCATTTCCCCACCACCATCATTCTTACCCATCTCATCTCAGCTGCCTAACTATTCTCACAATTTCCAAAGGGTGAAAGGAGCAATTAGAGGAAGTGTAAGAAGATACTATAAAGCAGGGGTCCTCAGACTTTTTACACAGGGGGCCAGTTCACTGTCCCTCAGACCATTTGAGGGCCAGACTATAGTTTAAAAAAAAAAAACTATGAATAGGGCGGCACCTGTGGTTCAAAGGAGTAAGGCGCCGGCCCTTTATGCTGGAGGTGGCGAGTTCAAACCCAGCCCCAGCCAAAAACTGCAAAAATAAATAAATAAATAAATTCTAACTTGTTCTTACCTCAGTCCTCAGGCAGTAGCAGGCTCTGCACAGGCAAGCTCGTGACTCCTCCGAGCACACCCAAGACTGAGAGGAGGAGTCGAGAGACAGAGAGAAGGAGGGGAGTATGAGAGTGCCGCACACATTCCACACATGCGCACTGCCGGACAGGGGCAAGTTGGCTGCTAAGCAGGACAGGCAGTGGCAGCAAAAACACCCAGCGGGCCGGATAAATGTCCTTGGTGGGCGGCATGTGGCCTGTGGGCCATAGTTTGAGGACCCCTGCTATAAAGAGATGTGTATACATGAGGTGTTTTTTGTCTTTCTAAAATATCAAACTCTAGTTCTGGGGATCTGATCTTCATGAGACTTTAAGACAACTCCACTGTGTAGCTCATGTTTATGTGTGTGGTTCAGTGGTTTTAAAATACTTCTGCAAACTTTAGACCTTCCTCCTATTGAGAAGTGGGCTCTATGTTCCCTCTTCATCAATCTGAGCCATCTCAGTGACTCACTTATAGAATATGGTGGACATGACATTGTGCAACAGCTGAGGTGACATCAGAAAATGCCATGCATGGCTTGGTGCCCATAGTACCGTGGTATGGCACCAGCCATATGCACTGAGGCTGGCAAGTTCAAAACCGGTTGGGGCCATCTAAACAACAATGACAACTGCAACAAAAAAATAGCCAAGGCATTGTGGCGGTTGCCTGTAGTACCAATTGCATTGGAGGCTGAAGCAAGAGAATCTCTTAAGCCCACGAGTTTGAGGTTGCTGTGAACTGTGATGTCACATCACTTGACTGAGGGCCGACATAGTAAGACTCTGTCTGAAAATAAAAAAAATGCTGTGCACTTGACACTGGTTCTCTATGGGAAGCCAGCTGTCTGAGACTGCCAGGTGTTCCAGTCAGTAGCTGAGCTGGGGTCCCAGTGGACAGGCAGCTGTAACCCCCAGCCATGTGCGTGTACCTCCTTGGACATCCAGCCCAGGTGAGCTCTCAGGTGGAAAGTTCAACTGATGGCAGCAGCATGAGAGGCCCCACATGAGGACAGCCTGGATAAGCTCTTCTTGAATTCCTGACCCATGCAATTGTGAACAAAATAAAGTGATTGTTTTAAATCATGAAGTTTTGGAGTGGTTTGTTACATGGCAATAATAACCTGAATGGTGGACCACTGGTCTCTTAATTCCTCACGTGGGGGCCAGAGTGCAGAGTGGTCTCCGAGGGAAAGGAAGTGATATGAACAGACGAAGAACTTCTTCAGAAACAAATTTCTTTTACATAAGGGCACCTCGGAAGTCTAACGGTAACAGCTCATGGTCCTCAAGATGGTTTTCTCGAGACTTTTATGTTCCTGCACACTAAACCCACCCCCCCACCTCTGCTGCAAATTTTTGAGGGATTATTATTATTATTTGGGGGCCATTTTAAATTCATTTTTGAACTAACCCACTCTGGACTAAGCATATTCAGATTTTTATATTGGTTGTATTTAAGGATAGTTAATTTTTTCAGCCTTTTTGCCCATTATATAATACAAGTTATGCACCATGATTAGGGCATGGACGATTCCGAATTACTATATTTTCAATTTTCCAAGTCCATGCGCTAACACTTCACTGTACTGTATTTGGTGTGTGTTACGTTCCTATGTATTGTGCTTTTATGGACACAGCACAATTCATTCCCTGAAAAAAACTGGTAATATTCTAATTTCTTGTAAAAACTTCAATGAACAAAACAAAGATTACTGCCTTTTGGAGTTCGCATTCTTAGGGAGACAAACAGTAAACAATAAAGCTGATGAATAGATACACACTGCTGGTACAGGATGCTGGCAGGTGGGATGGGCTGTAGAAAAAGGTGGAGATGGTGGTGGGGGCAACGTGCCAAATTAGTGCACAAAGAATTTGAGGGAGGTGAAGGAGATATCAATAGCTAAGTTGAAATCAAGGAAAACAGGTCCCAAGCAGAGAGAAAATAACTCTGACAAGGGCTCCAGGACAGCAGTGAACTTGCTGTATCTGGGGAAGAGCAAAGAGCAGGGTGGCTGCAGTGAGACAGGTGTGGGGGGTTCGCACAGGTGAGCCATTGCCGGGAGGGTCAGAGGGGAGTCATCTGAAGGCCTTGAGTACAGGAGTGACATGGTCTGACCTGTGCATTGTTAGGGTCCATCTGGCTGCGCTGCTGTGCCGTCTTTAGGGGCAGGTGTACAAGCCGGGAAACCACTGAAGAGGTTGGGCTGTAATGCAGGTAAGAAACCACAGGAGCTCTATCAACAGTGGTCGCAGAGGGGTGAGCTAGCTGTAGTCGGGATATATTTTGATGGAAGAGCCAACATGATTTCCTGATGCCCCGGATGTGAGCTGTAGAAATTGATGAATCAAAGGTGGCTCCGAGGTTTGTCCCGAGCAGTGGAGGAGCCGAGCTGCCCTAAGCTCAGAGTTAGGATGGCGATCAACTGGTCAGTTGAAAAGGAGCTCCCGTTGAACTCTGGTCTAAATGTGTTTTAGGGAAAAACTCAACGTGTTCAGAACTGACCATACACTAAGCCTATGCCCCATATGCATTTTTTTCATTATTTCAATTGATTTCTGCGATGAGGATGCATCACTGCTTTACAGACAAGGACTAAAATTCTGCAAAGTGAAGGAACTTGTTCAGACTTAGTAAGTGGAAAGCCAGGATTCATTTCTAACCTTGCTGTCTCCATCATCTTGTTCTTTCTGAGACACACTTGAAACATTCCTTTTCGTCTTGTAGTTTGTAAGCTGGCGTTCTTTTTTGTGTGTGTGGTTTTTGGCCGGGGCTGGGTTTGAACCCACCACCTGTGGCATGTGGGGCTGGTGCCCTACTCCTTTGAGCCATAGGAGCCACCTATAAGCTGGCATTCTTAATACTGCCTGTTTCTTTCTCATACTATGTTATTGTACTACTCTCTAGATAATTTAATTATTGATTAAAGGATGTCAGTGCTGTCTGAATTTCCCCGCTCCTGTGTCAATCCACTTGATTTATAGTACCCATTTATTCAGTTTGCAAGATCTGTTCTTTTTTTTTCTTTTTGAGACAGAGTCTCACTATGTCACACTGGCTAGAGTGCCATCACTTCACAGCTCACAGCAACCTCAAATTCTTGGGCTCAAGTGATTCTCTTGCCTCAGCATCCCGAGGAGCTGGGACTACAGGTGCCTGATGCAACGCATGACTTTTTTTTTTTTTTTTAGAGACAGGGTCTTGCTCTAGCTTGGGCTGGTCTTGAACCTGTGAGCTAAGGCAATTCAGCTGCCTCAGCCTCCCAGAGTGCTAGGGTTACAGGCGTGAGCCACGGGGCCTGGCCTGAATGATCTGTTCTTATTGTTTGTCATCCAGTAGAGCTTGAACACCTTGCTGCTAAAGGCTGTTAAAGCCACGTTGCTTTTTATGCTAATTGTATTTTTGTGGTTGTAGATACATAATTTCTAAATATAAGTATCTAAATATCTATGAGTTTCAAGTTCTTGTATGTGAGTGACCTGTAGTTTCTCGGTATTTTTGCTGCTGACTTTGGAATCATTTATTTTTGACATGTGGATTGACTGTGGTGCCAGATGACCTGTTAATCAGGAATGCCAGGTAAACTATGTTTTTACATCTTGCTGGTCTCTTACATGGCGATTTAATAGAAGGAAGATATTGATGAAGTGTGGAATGACAGCAGCTTAGTCACTGCCACCTAAAGCCCTTTGCCTGCTGACATCTTCAGCCCTGGGGATGTGGGGCAGGGACGAGGGAAGTATTCTAGAATACTTAGCTACCTATCTTGCTGATTGAGGAGGGGGCCTGCAGACATTTCATTATCCCAGTGTGGAATAGCTGTTGTAAACATACCTACAGTAGAACCTCTGTAGGTTGACCACCCAAGGGACTTCAACAAACTGGTCAACATAAGGAACTAGGCCTGCTGTACTGATACGTATGTATGGTTCATGTCTGGTCCATGAAAATTAGGTCAACTTACAGAGGTGATTCAATGTAGGGAGGTGGTCAACTATGGAGGTTCTACTCCATATATTATACTCTATATATTATATTATATTATTTATTTATTTATTGAAGACAGAGTCTCAAGCTGTCGTCCTGGGTAGAGTGTCGTGGTGTCAGCTCACAGCAACCTCCAACTTTTGAGCGTAAGTGATTCTCTTGCCTCAGCCTCCCAAGCATCTGGGACTACAGGCATCCACCACAAGGCCTGGCTATTTTTTGGTTGTAGTTGTCATTGCCGTTTGGCAGGCCTGGATTGGATTCCAACCCACCAGCTCTGGCGTATGTGGCTGGCGCCCTAAGCCGCTGATACAGGTGCTGAGCCACTACTGTATATTATTTTAGAAACATGTCCACTGATGCCTTTATCACCACCAAAACCAGAAAGTAGCACCCTTTTTGACGTGTGTAATGCCCGCTAACCACGGCCTCTTCAGAATACCTCCAGGCTTCTCAGCCATGGCGTCCTAGTTTCAACTGTAACTTAAGCTACATGGTATCTTGTTCACCTTTGGTCACTCTCTGGTTTGTCTGATGGTGCAAAATTGAAGGAAGCTTATTCTCAGGGTCCTGCAGGAGCAGGGCTGGTACCGTGCTGTCACAATTTTAATCTTGTTTAAAAGCAGAGGAAAAAATGAAGATGTGTATAATAATGAGTCCAGCCTGGACTTATTTACCTCTATACCAAAATTGGCATAACATATAATTTGTAATATGTTTTTATAGAGGAAAGGGACCAGGGAGGAAAACGTGGCCTCAGGCTCACAGAAGTCATAATGCATCCCTGGTCAAACATCTGGAGCTGTGCCTGGCCCTTGGCAGGTGCTCTGGGAATCACTGTCACATGAATGCGCCTGTGAAAGGACCAAAAAGAGATTTGCAGTTGAACTCAGGAGACACTAGGGAAAAATTTTGTGCCTGGAAGTCTTTCAATTCTATAATTACAGTTTCTAATTCCAAGTTTTAATCTGGGTTGAAAGAAATGCCCAAAGACTCTCTAATCCATGCTATGTTCCTATATGGACTTCACAAAACCACCTGTCTATGTGATTCACAAAGACTGCAAGGGTTGTAAGGAATCCTTAGTAGACCAGACCAGCAGCATTCTTGCTAAATGGAAGCCCCCCTTTTTTCTCTAATTTTGATGAAAATAATTGGTTATTTTTCTCTTGTCCCTGGCCTTTTGTTTATCTAAAAATTTGCCCGTTGTCAACTCTTATCAATTCATGGTCCCCAAGTTTTAATTTAAACTCTATTTGTACCTTTCTGGAAGAATTATCAATGAATCCTGGTGAATTCTAGAACCCTGTGCTGACATGTTAAATAGATCAGTGCTTCATGTGTCAAGTCCCAATAGTAGAAAATCACATAGTTTGTTTTGAAGTTTGGGGAGAGTAGCCTCTTGGGACTGATGATAAATTTTCTAAATATAATTTTTATTGTTACAGATTACAGCTATTTTTTTTTTTTTGACCCTGGCTAGTGTGTTGTTGCCCTGGCTAGTGTGCACTGGCATCCTCTTAGCTCATAGCAACCTCCAACTCCTCTGCTGAAGCAATCTTCTTGCCTCAACCTTTCTTGGGTAACTGGAACTACGGTGCCTATCACCACACTGGGCTTATTTTTCTGTTTTTTTGTAGAGACAAGATCTCTTTTTTGCTCAGGTTAGTCTTGAACTCCTGACTGCAAGCAATTCTGTTGCCTCAGCCTCCCAGAGTGCTAGGATTACAGGGACAGGCTACCCTACCCAGCCAGCCTTTCCTTTTAAGGACATCTATAACTTTGTTTTGGGTGTTAGAAGGTGGGACAGTGTGCTACCATGGTTAGGAGTGCAGGCTCTGATGCTTCCATGTCTGGACTTGAATCCCAGCTCTGCCACTTACTAGTAGTGTGAGCTTGGATTAGTTACTTAACCTCTCTGAACCTTAGTTTTCTTACCTTTAAGGAGAAGGTTATGAGGGTGCTTACATCGTTGGGAGGTCCTCATGGCCAAATTGACTAATCTGTGTGGAAGTGCTTGGAATGTAACTGGCATATAGAATATGTAATTAAGTGTATGTTATGCAGATTCAAAATTCAGTTTATTAAGCCTTGGGACATTAAAATAAATATTTTTTTCCATCTAGAAATGGACAGTCTTTGTACTACTGAGGGAAAAAAAATTTAGATTGTCCAATGCCAACATCATTTTCAAGTTTTTATTAAGCATAGATATTGTCATTCTTAAATTCCTTTGTTTTTGGTTATATTATCAAAGATTAGTTAAGATCAACTTTTCTATCAAACTCTGCCAGAGACCCAGTGCAAAGAAGATCTATTCTCATTGGAATTAAAATTTTAAAAACAGATTTTCAATCGTTAGTTATTTCTACTGAGTCCATTAGGTACACTTTTTCCATTTTAATTTATATCTTGATTTTGTAATACATTTACATGGTTCAATAGTTATAAGATTAAATCTTATATATTGTTTTTAATTAAATTTGTCATATAGCTCCGAGTCTTAAAGCTGTCATGACATTATTTTACTCATAAATGTAATTCAAAACTAAAATGCTTAAAGCTCTATAAAGCTTTATGCTTAAAGCTAAACATAACTACCACCTTGCTTCCAAGATTTGAAAACTGACTTCATCACTCTGCCTCTACCCTACCAAAACCCTTTTAAATTTGGCACAATATTGCTAATTAAAAGGAAAAACAACTAATATTCCAGTTTTTAATGATTTGACAGTGTGTTTCACCCCAGATGAAAACTATTTCAATGACTCTTTGTCTTTAAAATAATTGACTGGGAGGTTGAAACAGGTGGATCACCTGAGCTCATGAGTTCAAGAGCATCCTGAGCTAGAGCGAGACCCCATCTCTAAAAAGTTGTGGTGGGTTCCTATAGTCCCAGGTACTCAGGAGGCTGAGGCAAGAGAATGACTTGAGCCCAAGAGTTTGAAGTGCTGTGAGCTATGATGCCACAGCACTCTACCGAGGGCAACAAAGTAAGACTCTGTCTCTAAATATATTAGTTAATTATTAAAACAATTGAAACACAAAGTTTGGTGGATCATGCCTGTAATCCTAGCACTCTGGACACCATGGAGGCAGGAGGATCTCTTGAATTCAGAAGTTCAAGACCAGCCTGAGCAAGAGCAATATCCTGTCTCTACTAAAAATAGAAAACTAGCCAGACATGGTAGTAGGTGCCTGTAGTTCTAGCTACTTGGGAGGATGAAGGAGGAGGATCTCTTGAGCCCAAGAGTTTGAGTTTGCTGTGAGTTATAATGTCATGGCACTCTTCCCAGGGTGACAGAGTGAGACTCTGTCTCAAAAAAAAGAAAATAATAATAATAGAGACATATTTTTAAAAAATAAAAATATATTAAAGAAATAAGTTCTTCAAGATAAATGTTTTTAATGCATTTGTCAACATTTCAATATCTTTCACTGAGCCATGCATAAGACTATTAGATTTGTCTTGGCACTCAATCATTACCCCTAATTGACAATGCAATCAATTGCTTTTTTTCTTTAACTTTTAATTTTGACAAAATCTCAGACCTGAAAGATTAGCACAAAAAATTCCTACATGCCCCCTTTCAAATTCTGTTAATGTTTTTGCCAGATATAATTCATAGTTTGAGGTTATAAATGTCACACTATGATCGCTGAAAGTCTCACCCACCAGATTTAGTATCCATTGAGGATTCTTGCCTGGGGATTTTCTGGGCACTCCTCAAGACTGTTTGGTGAGTTCCTGATTCCAGCATCCTCTACATCTATCAACTGTTTTCTGCTGTTAGAAGCGCTTTTTCTTTCTCCTGTTTGCCTGTTTGTCTGTTTATAAATACTTATTCCAAAATTGAATGAAGTCGAGTTTTTATTTTACTCATTCCTGATTTTGTTGCTCGTCCCAGGTGTTACGCAGGGGGAACCCCTGGAAGCCAGTCGCCATGTCCTCTGATGTGTCACTCTCAGCCTTCCAGCCCGTCCTTACTTTCTAGTTCAAGACATTCCAGGCTTTTCTTGTACTTTTTGGGTGTCAAACACAGTTTCTGTCTTTTCTTCACAAAACTCTTTTTCCTTTCATGATATTTTGAAACCATTATCTGGGTGCTGGTTGTGCCCACTGCTTATGTGCTGTCTCTGCTTCTGGGCACTTCAACAGAGAGCTCAGGAAACAGATACATGACTCTGCACATGGGCAGACACACACACACACACACACACACACCCCTACATGCCTACACATGATGACATCTATTTCTTTTTTTTTTTTTTTCCTGAGACAGAGTCTCACTTTGTTACCTTTGGTAGAGTGCCATGGCACCATAGCTCACAGCAACCTGAAACACTTGGGCTCAAGTGATTCTCTTGCCTCAGCCTCCCAAATAGCTACTATGACAGGAGCCTGCCACAACACCCAGCTATTTTTAGAGATGAGGTCTTGCTCTGGCTCAGGCTGGTTTCGAACCCGTGAGCTCAGGCAATCCTCCCGCCTCAGCCTCTCAAGCACTGGGATTACTAGCATGTACCATTGCGCCCAGCCTCTGACTTCTATTTCTATACCTATTTTTTTTTGCCGTTTTTGGTCAGGGCCAGGCTCAAACCTGCCACCCCTCGTATATGGGGCCAGTGCTCTACTCCTTGAGCCACAGGTGCTGCCCTATTCCTCTATTCTTAATAAGCCCAGTTTTAGTCCAAAACCACAGAGTTCATTTTGTCATCCACCCTTTCTAGATGTATAACTCCCTTTTGCAACAGTGAGAAACCTATTTCCTATTATCCATACTGTATTTATTTGTGGAATCTTAGAATATACAGGAAATATTTTCGGAATTCCTAACTCATACCTCCAAAAAGCAGGGGAGGAAGGGAGGAGGAGGAGAAACAAGAAGTTGTTTCTTTCAGTCAAAGCCAGAATGAGATCCTGTCTCTAAAAATAGCCAGGTGCTGTGGCAGGCACCTGTAGTCCCAGCTACTTGGGAGGCTGAGGCAAGAGGATTGCTTGAGCCCAAGAGACTGAGGTTTCTGTGAGCTATGAGGCCACGACACTCCACCCAGGGTGACAAAGTGAGACTCTGTCTCAAAAGAACAAAAACAAAAAAGAAGTTGTTTCTTGAGTTCAATATTTAAGACATTTTGGTCTTTAGCCAAAGGAGATATAGTCCAAAAATTGTTCAAATGTACTTAAATAAGTTCTCTCTTCTCCTACCCCCCACTCATGGGGATTTTGGCATTCATGTGAAAATACAGTTTGGTTTATTTGTATTCCATGTTAGAACACCCCCTCCCCATTTCCACCCAATCCTAATTTATTTTTATTTCTTTCCTGAAGGATGATATTGTGATGGTTAATTTTATGTGTCAGCTTATCTGTGCTACAGTAATATTTAGTCAAAGATTACTCTGTGTTTTTTAGATAAGATTAATATTTAAATTGGTCGACTTTTGAGTAAAATGTATTGTGCTCCATAACTTGGGTGAACCTTATCCAATTAGGTGAAGATCTTAATAGAACAAAAACTGACCTCTCTGGAGCAAGAGCAAACTTTGCTGGCAGACAGAACTACAAGATTTCTTCTTCTTCTTCTTTCTTCTTTCTTCGTTCTTCTTTCTTACTTCTTCCTTCTTCCTTCTTCTTTCTTCCTTCTTCCTTCTTCCTTCTTCCTTCTTCCTCTTCCTCTTCCTCTTCCTCTTCCTCTTCCTCTTCCTCTTCTTCTTCTTCTTCTTCTTCTTCTTCTTCTTCTTCTTCTTCTTCTTCTTCTTCTCCTTCTTCTCCTTCTTCTCCTTCTTCTCCTCCTTCTCCTCCTCCTCCTCCTCCTCCTCCTCCTCCTTCCTTCCTTCCTTCCTTCCTTCCTCCTCCTCCTCCGCCTCCTCCTCCTCCTTCTTCTTCTTCTTCTTCTTCCGCCTCTTCCTCTTCTTTCCCTTCTCCTTCTTTTTTTTTTTTTTGGCCAGGGCTGGATTTGAACCGCCACCCTCAGGCTATGGGAGCGGTGCCCTACTCCTTAAGCCACAGGTGCCACCTACAAGGTCTCTGCTTGCCTGTGTCTTCCACCCTGCAGATATTGGACTTATCAGTCTTTATAATTACATAAGCCAATTCCTTAAAAATCTTCCTTTCTCTCTCCCTCTTCCTCTCCTCCCCCACTTATCCATACAGAGTGCCCATAAAGTCTGTGGGCAATTTACTATGTTAAACTATTTTATCTTTTTTTTTTGAGACAGGGTTTCACTTTGTTGCCCTTGGTAAAGTGCTATGCTGTCACAGCTCACAGCACCCTCCAACTCTTGGGCTTAAGCGATTCTCTTGCCTCAGCCTCCTGAGTAGCTGCGACTACAGGCGCCTGCCACAATACCCAGCTATTTTAGAGATGGGGTCTCGCTCTGGCTCCTAATGATCTTGAATCTGTGAGCTCAGGCAATCCACCCTCCTCGGCCTCCCAGAGTGCTAGGACTATAGGTGTGAGCCACCAGGCTCAGCCTGTGAAACTATTTTAAATTGCCACAAACTTTGTGTCCACCCTGAATAGTGTACCCATGCATATATACACATTCTATTGGTTCTGTTTCTCTGAAGACCCCTATTATAGATGTGAACCATGACCCAAATGTTAAAACTGTACCAAAAGCAATACTTCAGGCTCGGCGCCTGTGGCTCAAGCGGCTAAGGCGCCAGCCACGTACACCTGAGCTGGCGGATTTGAATCCAGCCGGGCTGCCAAACAACAATGACGGCTGCAACCAAAAAATAGCCGGGGGTTGTGGTGGGCGCTGTTAGTCCCAGCTACTTGGGAGGCGGAGGCAGGAGACTCGCTTGAGCCCAGGAGTTGGAGGTTGCTGTGAGCTGTGACACCACGGCACTCTACCAAGGGCAACAGCTTGAGACTCTGTCTAAAAAAAAAGCAAAAAACAATACTTCAAGTGCCCTTCTCCTGACCCTTCTCCTTCCATCCTTTCCTCTCTTATTCTACCTACCTCTAGAGGTAAATAGCTTCATGGTGCCTGGGGCATGCTCTTCTCCCACAGTGAACAAATACACGTGTATTTTTTGTTTGTTTCCTCTTTTTTTTCTACCACAAAGGTAGCATACTCTAGATGTTCTTTTGGACTTTGCTGTTTTCATTGAACAATACATCCTGGTAACCACTTTACAGCAGTTCATAGAGGTCTCCATGTGTTTTATCCCATTATGTGGCTGCACCGTATTTTATTTGACCACTTCTTATGTATAGCATGTAAGTGGTTTCCAGTATTTTTCAATAATGCTGCAGTGATTAAATCTGTGCATGTGTATTTTTGTATTGTTGGAGGTATGTCTTCATGTAAGTTCTCAGAAAGAGAATAGAGTTACTGGGTTGAAAGTTAAACAGGTCTTGTTTTGTTAAATGTTGCCAAATTACCCTGCATAAGGGTTGAACCAGCTTGAATTCCCACAGCAATACATTCGAGATCAACCTGCCGACCAAATGTGTTGTTACACTTTTAATTTTTCTCAGCCAAAGAGGTGAGAGATGATATCTCTGTAGTTTTGATTTGAATTTCTTCACTGTTCAATGTAAGTGTAGTTGAACATCTTTCTTATGTTTAAGGGCCATTTAAAATGTGTGTGTGGGTGAATTTGATTGTTTATGCCTTTTGCCCCTTTTTCTATCATGTTTTAATTTTTTCTTCCTCAATTTTTCAGAGTTCTTTTCTTTATTGATTAGAGATATAGGTCTTTATTGATTACATATATTATAAATATTTTTTTCCGTTTGTTATTTATCTTTTGACTTTTGTCTTAATGGTGGTTTTTTTTCCTTGCCTACCATAAATTTTTAAAAAATTTTTGTACAAATTTGTCAATCTTTATTTTATTATTTTTTTTACTTGATTTTGGCTCCTGTTAGAAAAACCTTCCCTATGTAAAGGTTAAAGAGGATTTTGTATGTTTTCCTTTTTTAAAATATATATATATATATATATTTAGATCCTTGATTCCCGTGGAGTTTATTTTCATATGTGTTGTGAGGTATGGATCTAATTTTATCTTTTTCCAAATGGTAAATCAGTATCCTGACACTGTTTATTAAAAGGTCCATCTTTATTTGAGGCATTTGACATGGCACCTTTGTTAGGAAGTTCTGAATGTACTTGGGTCTATTTCTGGACTTTCTGTGCCTTCCCAGTGGTCTATTTATTTGGGTCATGAACCCAATAGGTGTGAATTTACCCATTTTCTCTTTCCACCTCCTCCCAGCTTGATTTTCGTTGAGATTTATTTCCATATGTGTGGATGCTGAGTACTTTTACACATTTTTGTCTTTCTCCCTCTCCTCAAGAAAACCTGTTTGTTTTCATAAAACCTGGACATCAATTGCCTAGTAATGAATTGTTTGAAGATTTTTTTCTGCCACATTTCAACAACAACTTGTGAAAATGGGTAAATGAAAATTAAGAAATATACATTTTAACACAGTGTTATTTCAAATCTTCATATTTATTATGATAAAAAAAATTAAGGTCCTAATTATTAGTGAGGTTAAATTCATGTCCACTATCTGAGAATATTGGTATATATTTTTCAAAGGGCTCTTTACGAATTCTTTAGACAAACTTTAAATACTATTTACACATATTAAGCAGATTATACCTGTGTGACTTTGAACCATTTCAAACTTTAGTAATGTAAAGGGTGGAAGGTAAAGGGGAAACCTTTATATATTTGTCAGATTTCCGATTTTCCAAAAGGCAGTAGACCAAGATAGTATTTTTTTAAACTAACATTTTATGTGTCAAAATGTATTAACTAAGGATAGTACATGATTAAGCACCTAATTGTGCTGAAAATGCAATTGCACATTTAAGCACAGTCTCACTAGTTTGTGAAGTTGTTTCTGTGCTCTTGTAATCATTTCAATTGTTCGTTAATCTTTCTATTTAAATTATTTGTCTCCATCCTAATGAATGCAGTGGAGGCTTCTAATTAAGTACATAGTGCTGGATTTATTTACACCGATTGCCTAAGCCTCAAAACCAAGTCACAGCAGGATGCAGGGAAGCAGTTCCATTGCAGAGAGTACAAAACCAGGACAGAATTTATCTGTGTTTGCACATGATGTCTAAAAATCAGGTACTGAAGGGAACATAAAAGAAAGTGTGTGTGTTTAGAGTAAGTCTTGAAATGTAGTTACTTTTTTTTCTGACATTTAGGGCCTTATTAGAATTGATTCAATGAAAAAATATTTCTCAATATATTTTTCCATGTATGTGTGATGAAATGATGGAAAATTGATTATTATTTAAAGCCATTGATTTCAACAATGCCCAATTAAAAAATAGGGCATCAAAGATACAAAGCATCAGAGAGGGTAAATATTTATTTATTTGTTCAGCCACTTACTGATTCATATATTCTCTTGACATTTCTAGGTGTTGGTACTGGTTTAAGTGAAAGACTAGAGATACAGCAATGAATAAAACAGATAAATCCCTGCCCCCTTGGATGTTAGATTATACTATAAAGGAAAGAGACAGAGCAATGATTAGTTGACATTTTGCATCAAGTGACTCTTGATAATCTATTTGGACCACGATACAAATTCCAGGGTCGCTGAGCAATGTGTGGTTTCATAAGAAGGCCCATCCCATCTTTCTGGGAAGCTTCCGTTAAGTTGGGTTGAGTGGAGAGCGCTGGCCAGGACATGGAGGTGCTTAGTGAGACACTAGTTAGATGACCTGGTGAAGAGGCCTCAGAGGTTAGGTCAGTATTTCAAAGAGTTACTCAAGAGGAACCCAGCAGAGTGGTGGGATGAACCACCTGTCCTGAAGGAGGGAATGGCCCTTCCTAATGAAATGTAGATTGCTCAGAGACCCTGGAATTTTTATTATGGTCTAAATAGATTATCAATAGTCACTTGATGCCAAACTTTCAAGTAGCCATTCCTCTGTTTCATTCCTTTATAGTGTAATGTAACATCTTGGGGGGTGGGGTGGGGCAGGGATTTATTCAGCCCCAGCTGCAATAGGCAGGGAGTCAGGTGGGGGTGGATGGGTTCCTTCCCTAAAATCAAGGAATCTTTACCCACTCCCTGAACAGAAAACTGGGGTCCTATCAGCATGAAGAAAGGCATCAGGTGGCTTTCGAGGAGGCAAAAGATAGCACCTGTCATCTCTTGAACATCTGAAAAGGTATTTATCCTTCCCTAATATCTGAATGATAGTTAGGTTGAGTATGTAATTTTTAGATGGAAATTTCTTTTTCAAAATGTGGAAAATGGCCTGGCATGGTGGCTCATGTCTATAATCCCAGTACTTTGGGAGGCTGAAGCTGGAACATCCCTTGAAGCTAGGAGTTCAAGACCAGCTTTACCAAATAGTGAGACCCCTATCTATACCAAAAAATGCGTATATATATATAAGCTGGGTGAGGTGGTGCATGCTTGTATTCCAGCTACTGGAGAGGCTGAGGTGGGACGATCACTTGAGCCCAGAAGTTCAAGATTACAGAGAGCTATGGCCACTGCACTTAAGCCTGGGGGACAGAGAGAGACAAAACATAAAAAAATAAAAAATATGGAAGAGATTTCCACATTCCCTTCTAGGTTCTCATGTTGTGATGAGGAACTTAATTTATTCTAATCTCCAACCCCCTCTTTGGAAGATTAACTTATTTTATTCTCTTAAAAATTTTACAGTCCTCTCTTTATCCTGAAAAGATATTCTGAAATTTGCAAATGAAGTGCTTTAATGTGGGTCTTCTTCACCCATTAAGTAGGACACTTAGATGGCCCCCTATAGCCTGGCAATTATGTCTTTCAATTCTGGGAACTTTTCCTGAATTATTTCCTTTGTAGTTTGCTCCAATTCTCTCTGTTCTTTCTGGAACTTCTGTCATTTGGACACCGAATATCCTTTGTCTTCTAATCCTTTCTTTCCTGTTTTCCAGCTCTGTGTCATTGGTTCTATTTTCTAGATGATTTCCTCAATTCACCTTACGATTTTTCTATTAAATATTTCATTTCAGCTTTTAGATGTATCGTTTCCATCTAAATTGTTCTCTCAATTTTTATTTTTTTATTTCATTTATTTATTTTTTTCCAATGACCACTGAACTCTTCATTGGTATAAGGGCACACTGCTCTACTGCCTCAGTGTCTCAGAACTTTGGTGTCATTGGTCTCAGACACCACTTTGCTGTCCACTATCCTGCGGGTGGTGGTCTTTTGGATGGTTTGCATGGAGTTGCTGCTGTCCAGGGCAGGCCCAGGAGTATGAGGCACTGCTGAACATCAAGGTCAAGCTAGAGGCTGAGATCGCCACCTACCGCCCCCTGCTGGAAGACGGGGAGGACTTCAACCTTGTTCTCTCAATTTTTAAATGCTGTCTTGTTCCGAATCTCCCAGGATCTTTCGGCAGATGTTGATGGCAGTTTCTCTCTGTGTTGCCTCCACGTCTCCTTAGCTCCCCTCCCCTGTTTATTCCTGTTGTTTCAGTCTCTCATGGTAGAAGCTTTCTGGGAGGGTCTGGGGACCCCTGTCTGACTGCTTATGTTTGAGAACAAAGCACTAAGAAGCTAACGTCACTGCTTTTTCGGGTGATGGGGGCTGTCAGCTGGCAGGTTTCTCTGCTTCCCTAGGGAACCCCACGATCATGATCTGGGGGCAATTGCTCTGTTTAGGGGTGTAAGATTCAGCTTTCTGAGTGCTGAGTTGGGGAAGGGAGTGGTGGGCGTGGTGTTTTGCATTTTAGGATGTAGAATTTTGCAAAATCTCTGCTTTCAGGATCCCGAGGCATGGAGAGGACCTGGGAGGGGCCAACTACTTCTCATCCAAACCCTTGGTCAACCCTATTGTAGTTAGTCTCACCTGTACCCCCACCTTTAGAAATAACCTGCGCCTTGAATGCCTGGGTCCTTTCAGGGTTCCAGTGTAGGGCTCAGTCTGGCCTTGTCTTCCCCACTGCCAGCTTAGGTTTTAGCCTTCTCTGGTCTGCTAAGTCAGTTACTCCATAGCTTCCATGTTTTGTTGGGAACATCTTCTGTCCTTTTGCTCTCATATTTGTAATTGTTTTCATTGTTGTTTGTTTGTTTTTTGAGACAGAGTCTCACTCTGTCATCCTGGGTAGAGTGCCATGGCATCATCATCACTCATAGCAACCTGAAATTCTTGGGCTGAAGCGATAGGTTTTCTATTTTTAGTAGAGATGGGGTCTCACTCTCGCTAAAGCTGGTCTCTAACTCCTGAGCTCAAGCAATCCTCCTGCTTCTGCCTCCCACAGTGCTAGGATTACAGGTGTGAGCCACCATGCCCAGCCTCATACTTGTAAATTTAAGCCTTATTTTTTTTAAGTCTTATTTTTTGAAATTTTAGAAAAAAATTTCAAGAGGAAGTAAAGGAAAACAAATTATTATTTCATCATAGTTGACTAGAACGGTCATCATTCATATATACATACACACACACTCACACATACATGCATGTGCTCACACACACTTTATTAAAAATATATAGATAAAAGACTGAATAGAAAATTATTAGGCCAAAATACTGCATACTAAATATTTTTTAAAGAAATGCATAAGTAAATGCAGTTTCATCTCTTTACTTTTTTTTTTCCATAATTTTTTTATTTTTTATTGAGACAGAGTTTCATTTTGTCGCCCTTGGTAGAGTGCTATGGTGTCATAGCTCACAGCAACCTCAAACTTTTGGGCTTAAGCGATTCTCTTACCTCAGCCTCCCAAGTAGTTAGGAGTATAGGTGCCTGCCACAATGCCCAGCTATTTTTTGGTTGCAGCCGTCATTGTTGTTTGGTGGGCTCAGGCTGGATTCGAACCTGCCAGTTGAGGTGTACGTGGCTGGCGCCTTAGCTGCTTGACCCACAGGCGCCAAACCTGATTTAAGTTTTTGTAGCAAGGCTAGTTTCGAACTACTGGCCTCAAGAGATCCTCTCATCTTGGCCTCTCAAAGGGCTGGAGTCATAGGCATGAGCCA
>CAUYON010128815.1:0-10182 GCA_963573935.1 Arctocebus calabarensis
CCCATCTCTTTACTCTTTCCCCATTTCTTGTGCTATAACTGGGTTTTAGTGTTTATATGAAAGCTATAGATTAGCTTCATAGTAGGGCTGAGTACATTGGATACTTTTTCTTCCATTCTTGAGATACTTTGCTAAGAAGAATATGTTCCAGCAAGTCTCTTTTTATTTTTATTTTTGAGACAGAGCCTCAAGCTCTTGTTCTAGGTAGAGTGCTATGGCATCACAGCTCACAGCAACCTCCAACTCCTGGGCTCAAGCGATTCTCCTGCCTCCACCTCCCAAGTAGCTGGGACTACAGGTGCCCACCACAACGCCCAGCTATTTTTTGTTGCAGCCGTCATTATTGTTTGGTGAGCCTGGGCTGGATTCGATCCCGCCAGCTCAGGTGTATGTGGCTGGCGCCTTAGCAACTTGAGTCACAGGTGCCAAGCCACTCCAAGCCTCTTTTAAAAAATTCAAACCAACCTTTTCTGGCATTAAATGCTCCAGTTTTAGATTCTTTGCCTTTTTTTTTTTTTTTTTTGCTTTGCGTTGCTTTTGCCTTTCTTCTAGCTGTCCTGCTCCCTTTTATTTTATTGAAAATAAAAGCCGCATTTTCAATATGAGATTAAAAGACATTTCACACAAAGTGTCTTCTCCTGTGGCTATAGTAATGGCTTCATAAATTACCTTTGCTTTTCCTACAATGATCTTTCCACTGGATTAATTTTGAGCAACCACAGCCAAAGACCTCTATTGACCTAGATCAACAGTGTATATGAAAATTCCACTTTTTCTTTTACTGCCATGACTCTGTTCTGCTTTTGGGGAGCATTCCCAGTGTTACTGATGGCACTTCATACAAGTCCCGTGGTGTTGTTCAAGATTTATTATATTGTACTAAACACAATGAAAAATATGCAAGAACCTCTAAAAGTCACTTTTTACTGACACATGCAATTTACTGGAAAGAACTCATGTGGAGATGATTAGTGCCCCACAAAGAACAGATACTTGTAACACTTGAGCTCACCATGACAGTAAAAAGGAGTGGCTATGAAAGTATTACAATAGTAATAAGTAGGACAGTTAATTTTGTTTTAATTATTTGTCTTTACATCTGTTTACATTTCTCTTGACTAGAAATGGCATCAAGTGTAGTCTGTAAACCTGTAACTTTTGATACAGTTTAATGTTTGTAATAAATTTGTGTAAATTTTATGATAATAAATGTAAAAAGGAGTGGCTATGAAAGTATTACAATAGTAATAAGTAGGACAGTTAATTTTGTTTTAATTATTTGTCTTTACATCTGTTTACATTTCTCTTGACTAGAAATGGCATCAAGTATAGTCTGTAAGCCTGTAACTTTTGATACAGTTTAATGTTTGTAATAGATTTGTGTAAATTTTATGATAGTAAATGATAAAATAGGCTAACATCTACATATATTTCATGCATATTAACTTAATGTTTTTGATATTTCTAGGCCGTGGGGTTCATTTGTAAGGTTTTGAAATTATCACAAATCTTCAAAAATTTTTTCAATATACTTATTGAAAAAAAAGTCCGTGAATAAGTTGACCCATGCAGATCAAACCTGTTCTGGTCAAGAGTCAACTGTGTATATTCTTTGCAATGTCATGTGGATTTTAAAGGAAGGGAGGACTGAAGCTAGAGAGCCCTCTTAGGAAACCACTAATGTAGTGTGAGGGGGAATACAAGCTGCCCTTTATGGTGCTATCCACATTATTTTTTGGGGGGGGATATTCTAAACTGTTCAATATTCCTACCTTGGATGCCAAGATCGATAATTACCATATTTCTCCTACTGCTTAGTTATAGCAATAAATACCAACCTCACGCTTATTTTGTCCTTTTTCCTTTTAAATTTCCAAGTCATATCATCAGTTAATTCTTAACTATATCTTAATACTAAAAACAGATGAGAATTTATGGTAATAAAGTAAACAACATTATATTGCCTCTTTTACTGTTTTTATTTGTAACATATGGGGCATTGCAAAAGCTTTTAAGATATTTCTGTCAGACATTATTGTAATACTATGTTTTAGTTGCAATTATAGTTTGGTGCTTCTTACAGAGGACATCCTAACAGTATTTCTACATATGAGTCAAAAGTCAAAAATGAAAATATCTTAAAATATAAAACGTTAAAAGAGAAATGTACAATACCTGTGTGTTTTTTTTTTTTTGTCTAGGTCTCAATGTTTATATTTATTGTCCTGCTGTCAACTCAATATGGGAAGCTCAACACAAAATAACAACATCAATGACTAGAAATAGAAACAAAATAGGTAACACTTATACTTAATTTTACATTAATATAAATTAATTAATCAAGTGGATACCTTCACTTGAGGTAGGTAAAAGACTGTAAGAAGGAGGGCTCTATAAAGTGGAAAGATACGCTACAGATAACCCCTAAACCCTAAACCCCTATGGCTAAAACAAAATTATACTTCATGTTCTTTATCCAAGATTGGACTATTTAATTTCTGATTAACTTAAAAACCTTTATGTGTTTGCATCACTATCAGGGGTCAGAAATTAGGTCCTAACTGAATAGCATGATTGCTGAGACTTTCCCAAATCTCTAGTCAAGGACAAAGGACCTAAAGTCTTCGGGCTGGTTCACCTTGGAAGAGGAGGCAAAGTAACAGGAACTAATCAATTGAAACTGGGTGAGGGACCACCCACCTGTCATGCTTAGGAAAGTCTTGTTTCCTCTCTTCCCTCCCATGACTTCTAAATGCTTCCCACATGGGTTTGTAGCAGAACAGTGGGATTAATATAGAAGAAAATGCGTCAGAGAGGGACCATAAGCACTAATAATTAATCATTGTCTCGTTATCTCTCATTACTGCCAGGATAAGTATGTTTGTCCTTGGTCCCTGATGTACTTTGATCATGTTGTATCAGCCATTAAGTTATCAGAACTACCTATTTGCTAGCCACATGGCATTCGTTAGTTTTTCCACTGCAACAGATAGACATTAAATCAGGTGAGTTCAAATATGGAGCTTTTAGAGTAAGGATGCACATGGTAAGAAAAGAAACAAGAATCCAGGAGCAGAGATGACTTTAGGATTTACTCAGCCATTATCTACTCTAAAAGGACAATCTAGAAACTCAAGTAGCAGAAAGTCTTGGATTGCTGTCTTGTTACCCTTCTTTGGCTCTCCTCTTGTCTTTGTGCACTCTGTACTCTGTTGACGTCCCTACCATGGCTGGCTTCTCCACCCTCTGCTCTCTAAGGCAGTTCCTCTTCCACTGGCTATCTGCTTACTCATAGATTTTGCTCACATGTAAAGTAGCCTTCTTCATAGCTGCACTGACTTTGTGGCCCAACTCTCTGCTTCAGCTTCTGTACCTAACTGCTAGATTCTTTCTTTCTTTTCTCTCCATATATTCTAGTCTAAAGTTCTTAACAAAAATCACCTCAGTTCATCCCCTTTTCCTGAGAGCTTTCCTTTCTAAGGCACTTAATGGCCACTATTCCAGGTGATGAAATGAGGGGTCTTGAGTTGATGGTCCACCCTACACTCAATCAAGTATCGATTAGATAATGAAAAATGTTATCGTCCCTATCTATCCTGTGAGTTTTGCTCCTGGGAGATGATAGTTCTTGTGGAAGCAGAGCTCACATGTAGTTGCTGACTTCTAAATGCTTCCCACATGGGTTTGTAGCAGAACAGTGGGATTAATATAGAAGAAAATGCATCAGAAAATATAGCAGGATTGTGACAGATTGAATAAAAAGTGTTAATTGCTGCAAATAAAACTAATGAGTATTTGTTTCCCAGAAATTCAGTGTCTCTATTCATTCACTTTTTCAATTGCGGTAAAAGATGTATCATACAAAATTTACTTGAAATGAACCAGATACAAAAGGACAAATACCATATGATTATACTCATAGGAAATATCTAGAATAGGTACATTCTAGGATAGAAAGAGATAAAAGATTACTAGGGGCTGAGGAGATGGGAAAGTGGGAGTTATTGTTTCTTGGTTACTTGGTTCAGAATTCCTTTTTGAGGTGATGAAAAATTTTGGAACCAGATAATGATAATAGTTACGCAGTATTGTGAATATAATTAAGGTCACTAAATTGTACACTTAAAATTCCAAATTCAATCCATTTAATTTTTTTAAATATTTAAAAAAATTCTGACATAATATGTATTTTCTATAAATATCATATTACTTATAGAAGTCTAAATTATGAAAAACTCTTTTGCTTAGCTGTCACATTTTTCTATTATGTATACACACAGGATTATATTATATCTAGTGTTTTATAATTGTCAATAACAACATACTGTGAATATCACACCTTCCTAATTTATTATATGCATATGTAGTATTTCAATGTTTGAATATGAAATTTTTATTCAAAATTACTTGAAAGATATATTGGTTGTTTCTTCATTTCCCTATTATAAACAATGCTACACCTAAGAATGTTGCACATATATGTTTGGCAATTATCTATTTAATCATTGTATATTCCTAGAATATTGAGTCATTATGTGGAGGGAGTTTTACCAGTACATTCCCAGCCATCTCCTGTGGCTTTCTAGAAATTTCCCAAGAGAGAATGGAAGGAACTAGAAATTGCTTGCAATAATGACATGTGAAGTGCCTATTTCCATTATGCCCTGGCTCCTATCTACTGAAGTGGAGAAAAAAAATGGGAAGAATATACATCTATGATGCAACTAAGAAAGACCTAGGATCTTTTATTTTATTTTTAATTTTTCCCAGGATATTATTATAATCCCCAGATCACTTTGTTAGCAACCCAAACAATTCTTTACTAAAGAAATTCCAGGAGCTAGTTATACACTTCTCCAATTTGTGAGCAGATTTTGAAAGATGGAAAGTGAAAAGGATTCCAGAAGCTTCTATTGTGTTCTTCCAATATGGCAGGAAAGTCTTGACAGCATGATTAAGCTAAGGGAAATCCTTCTCTATCATGGGACACAATAGGAGAGATTAGTCAGGAGGAAAAATGCTTAGCCAAATAATTATTTTACTATGTAGTACAGAGCTGTTGTATTTCCCTGACTCTGAACCAGCTCGGGGATCACAGGGAAAGAGTAAAGTATGACTGGGTCTTCAGTCACAGCTGTCTCCAGGCTGTGGTAGTACAAGAAGTGAAGAAGGCCTTTATTTCTATTCAATATTGTATCTACCCATCTGACAGGGAGAAATGTAGGGGAAGGCAAAGAAAGGGGCTAGCTTTTAAGAAAATAAAAAAAGAAGAGAAGAAAACAGAAGGAAGAAGAAAGAAAAAGTAGTAATAGTAACAGAAAAGGGACAGAACGAGATGGTCAAACAGAAACCCCTAGCAATTGTCCCTCTGCATGAACATCAAATTCCACAACTATCTATACAGGTTAGCACCAAGTCACCACTCCCCTATCCTCAGGCAGTGCCATACCACTTCTCCCAGTGGGGAGAGAGTCTGTCTGCTTCAGGGATAGAGACTAAAGTTATTATGGCACTTGATAAGGCCACCCTGGCCCAGGGGAATGCAGCATGTCTTAAAATTATAAGATAGTCAGGCCACAAAGGCTACAGTCCTTCATCAATTCCTGTGGCTATGCTGGCTCAGAGTCAGTGGACTTGGTCTCCATGTGACCTATAGGGACACTAGTAACTGTGGCCAAGCCAGTGGCTGCATCACCCCTTCCCCAACTACAGGCGGTAAAGCTCTTCTACTTGGAGACAGAAAAAGGAAGAACTCAGAGGACTTTGTTTTGCAACTTGGTTACCAGCTCAGCCTCAATAAGGAAATCACCAAGTTGACTCCTAAAGTCCCTGAGTCCAGGCTTTATTTCCTGGATAGCATTTCTGGACCCACTGTAAGCTGGAAAGAAGCATGCTTTCCTAAAGGGAAGGACCCAGTCCTGGCAGGATTCACCAACTTCTGACCAAAGAGCACTTAGGATTTTAATAAATATCAGAGGTAGCCAGGCAATAGTTATCACTGCCTTTGGGTGAGACTGAGCTGACTTCAGGTGTGACCTGGTTTTGGTAGCCAGTTCCTCCCCCAATTCCAGCAGCCTAGCACAGAGAGTGAGAGAAGAAAATGAGAGACTTTTCCCCAGTGAATTTAAATGTCTTAGCCAAGTCCCACAAGGCAGTACCACCAGGAGTCTGCAAGAGTCACAGCATGACTGGGTTTGGGATGTAGCCAGTGCTGATAGGACTGCAGTGACCAAAGACTTAGATCACAGCACTCAATTCCCTCTGAATATCTGGAAAATCTTTTCAAGAAGGATGGGTTCAAACAAGTCCAGACTATAAAGATTAAAATAAGTACTTACCTCTTCGAGGCCCAGACATCAAAAAAATATCTACAAGCATCAAGAACATCCAGAAGACATGATCTAAACAAACAAACTAAGTGAAGTGCCACTCTCCCATTCTGGAATGATGAGTGGCCTTTCAAGGAACTCAAAATAGCTGTTCTGAGGAAGTTCAATGAACTTTAGGATAATATGGAGAAGGAATTCAGAAGCCTCTCAGAGAAATTTAACCAGGAGATTGAAGTAACAAATAAATCAAACAGCTATGCTAGAGTTGAAAAATTCAATAGACAAACTGAGAAATACATCAGAGTCATTCAAAAGCAGAATTGACCAAGCAAAAGAGTTAGTGACTTTGAAGACAGGCAATTTGCAAATACATAATCAGAAGAATAAATAGAAAAAGGTATAAGAATGAAGCACACCTACAAGATATAGAAAATATCCTCAATAGGGAAAATCTAAGAGTTATTAGCCTTAAAGAGAAAATGGAGAAAAAAGTTAGGGTAGAAAATTTGTTAAAAAAATAGTAACAGGCTCAGCATCTTGTAGCTTAGCAACTAAGGTGCCAGCCACATACACCAGAGCTGGTGAGTTCGAATCCAGCTGGGGTCTGCCAAACAACAATGACAACTGCAACCAAAAAATAGCCAAGTTTTCTGGCGGGCACCTGTAGTCCCAGCTACTTGGGAGGCTGAGGCAAGAATCGTTTAAGCCCAAGAGTTTGAGGTTGTTGTGAGCTATGACACTACAGCACTCTAACCAGGGTGACAGCTTGAGACTCTGACTCAATAATAATAATAATAATAACAGAGAACTTTCCAAACCTACAAAAAGATATCAATATTCAGTATAAGTAGGGTAGAGAACACCAAGCAGATTTCACCCAAATAAGACTACCTTGAAGCATTTAATAACGAAGCTCCCAAAGGTCACAGATAAAGAAAAAGTCCTAAGAGAAGCAAGAAAAAGGAACGAAATAACACATAAAGGGTCTCCAATAAGTCTGGTGAAATACCATATCACCTCAATTAAAATGGATTTTATCAAAAAGATTAGGCAATAACAAATGTCAATGTGAATGTAAAGAATGGGGAATACTTGTACACTGTTGGTGAGAATGTAAATTGTGAATCCACTGTGGGGAACAGTATAGATGCTCCTCACCAAGCTACTATAAAAGAAGAAGTACTATATGGCCCAGAAATCCCCCTGCTGGGTGTATATCCTAAGGAGGGGAATTATTGAAAATATTTCTGCACCACCATGTTTATTGTAGCACCATTCACAAAAGCCAATATATGGAGTCAACCTTAGTGCCCACCAATAGATGAATAGAAAAAGAAATTATGGCACATAAACACAATGGAATGTTTAAGTCACAAAAAGAATGAAATGCTGCCATTTTCAATGTCGTGGATGGAACTGGATAACATTACTTTAAGTGACATAAGCCAAACTCAGAAAGACACGTGTCACACATTCTCACTCATATGTGAGAGCTAAACATTAATAACAGCTGATCTCATGGAGATAGAGAGTAGAATGATGGTTACTTGAGGCTGGGAAGGGTAGCACCAACCAATGTGATGGTCAGTCTAGACCTCTTTAATATGGATCATTAATGGGAAAACATCATTGGGCAGAAAAAGAGAATTAGTTTATAGAACTATAAAGCCCAAACCAATAAACTTCTCCAAAGAAGAACAGTAATTCAGCAACAGAGACGTTCTTATGAATAATACTATTTTTAATTTTGAACTAGTCACATTTCAGAGTTGCTTGTGGGTTCACAATTTCCCTTTTTCTGAGGATAGTTTTCTCTCCTTTTGGCATGCTCACAGGGGTGGGCCTCCAGTAGCTGTGACATGTGACTTCAAACTAGGGCAAATAATAATTAGAACTGGAGCAGTACCAAGCCCATACTGGGGTAATTTAAGCACCAAAGGTTATGAGTAAGTACTCAGCTCTGGCAGCTGGGATAGTTCTACAGAGATTTAGGAACTCCTGGTGCTAAGATTTTGTTCTAGGGCAGCGTTGGTACAATACTGATGTTTGATCCTGGTCATTCTGTCTACATTGGATGGCTGTACATGTCTTCATAAAGAAGATAAGCACTTCTAAATTGCTGGTGGGAATGCAAACTAATACATTCCTTTTGGAAAGATGTTTGGAGAATACTTAGAGATCTAAAAATAGACCTGACATTCCATCCTGTAATTCATCTACTAGTAATTACTAGTGTAATTCATCTATCCAGAAGACCAAAAATCACATCATAACAAAGATATTTGTATCAGAATGTTTATTAAAGCCCAGTTCATAATTGCTAAGTCATGGAAGAAGCCCAAGTGCCCATTGACCCAGAAATGGATTAATAAATTGTGGTATAGCTACACCATGGAATATTATGCAGCCTTAAAGAAAGATGGAGACTTTACATCTTTCATGTTTACATGGATGGTCCTGGAACATATTCTTCTTAGCAAAGTATCTCAAGAATGGAATAAAAAGTATCCAATATACTCAGCCCTACTATGAAACTAATTTATAGCTTTTATATGAAGGCTAAAACCCAATTATAGCTCAAGAATATGGGGAAAGGGGCAAGGGAGGGGAGGGGGAAGGATCAGTGGAGGGAGGGTAATTGGTGGGACCACACTTATGGTACATCTTAGAAGGGCACAGGTGAAACTTACTAAATGCAGAATATAAATGTCTGAACACAATAACTAAGAAAACGCCATGAAGGCTATGTTAACCAGTTCGATGAAAATACTTCAAATTGTATATAAAACCAGCACATTGTACCTCATGATTGTATTAATGTACACAGCTATGATTTAATAAAGAAAAAAAAGAAGATAAGCAAAGTAATCTTGTAAGAAGAAAACACTCAAAAGGAAAAGAAATAGATGGCTAAAATTATTGCTGAAGTTAAAATTTTGGTGTGGGGTTAGAAATCCCCACATGTATGTCTCATGTGCGTCTCATTTGAGTAAGCCACTAATGGGTTAAATTGGCTTTTGCCTTCACAGAAAAAGCAATAGATTTGGGCAACCCTGAGGCAAACACAAAGACTGTTTTCTGGTCATCTGGGAATAGATACTTTGAAGCTTTTGCAGCCATTGTCTCCTAGGTTCTTGCCTGGAGGAATGGTCCAGAGGTTAACAAAATGTCTTTACATTTTGTCAAATGCCTAAAGATCTTAGCACTGTGGAGAAACAAAGTCAGAGACCCATTTAAGGTTAACTTGTTGAGTACATGAGGAAATAGTTCTCCTATAGCTCTGTCTCTCTTATTTTTATGTATATTTTTTAAGACCTAAAAGTAAAAGAGTATTGTGCTGTTTTCCGGGACAGGATATCTGCCACTTAAGTTTAAAGTTAAATAATGAATATTGTAAATCACAGATTTAAGTGTGCATATGACTGCCAAAGTATATAAGGTAGTCAGAAATAAAGGTAATTTGCTATTTGCCACAATAAGAGCGGTATCCTGTTTCTTGCACTTCTGAACATTGCATTGTGGATCTACACGTGAGGCAAAGCTATAGCCCCTCACGTCTCCCGGTCACGCAACACTGGGTTTGAACCCACCACCTTCGGTATATGGGGCTGGTGCCCTACTATCTGAGCCACAGGCACCGCCCAGCTCCCAGATTCTTGAAACAGACCTTACTTAGTCTGAGCAATACAATATCCTTTTCACATCATAATAACAGGGGACTTTATTTATTTATTTTTTTTTTTTGTAGAGACAGAGTCTCACTTTATCGCCCTGGGTAGAGTGCCGTGGCGTCACACTGCTCACAGCAACCTCCAGCTCTTGGGCTTAGGCGATTCTCTTGCCTCAGCCTCCC
>CAUYON010128818.1:0-24238 GCA_963573935.1 Arctocebus calabarensis
GATTTTGCAAAGCGAAGGGGACATGAACAATGAACATGGTGAGGTGAAAACCTATGGAAGAGAAAAACATATTTGCATACTATACATCTGAAAAGTGCTAAGTTCCCAGAATATTTAATAAACAACAGCAAAAAAAAAAAAAAAGTTGTAACCCAATTGAAAAATAGTCACAATATCTGAATAGATATTTCTTTCTTTCTTCTTTTTTTTTTTTTTTTTTTTTTGAGACAGAGCCTTAAGCTGTCACCCTAGGTAGAGTGTCATAATCACAGTTTGCAGCAACCTCTAACTCCTGGGCTTAAGCAATTCTCTTGCCTCAGCCTCTCATGTAGCTGGGACTATAGGCACCCACCACAATGCCTGGTATTTTTATTTTTTGGTTGTAGTTGTCATTGTTGTTTGCCAGGCCCGGGCTGGATTCGAACACTCCAGCACTGGTGTATGTGGCTGGCGCCTTAGCTGCTTGAGCTACAGGTGTCGAGCCTGAATAGGCATTTTTTAAAAGAAGACATACAAATGGTCAACAGAAAAGTGAAAAAATGTTCAACATCAGTAATCATTACGGAAGTGAGAATCCCAAAACCACAGTGAAAATCAGACTCACTCTGGTTAAATTGGTTGTTATAAAAAAGACACGAGAAAACAAGGGTTGGTTGAAAATGTAGAGAAAGGGCTCTCTTATAACTGTTGGTGGGCTTCTAAATTAGTACAGCTATTACAGATAACACTGTATGTTTTTTGAATGTTTTTTAAAAAACTTAAAAATAGAACTACCATTTGATACAATACCATGACAGAATATATATCCTGTGGAAAACAAAAATCTGTATGCCCAGGAGATATCTGCACTCCTGTATTTATTGCAGCATTATTTACAATTTTGAATGGATAAAGAATATGTGATGTGTGCTTCATTCCCCAGTAGTATGGCTATGGGTAACAGGAACATAAACTTATTATAAAAGAACTGGAAAAGAGACTTTTGAATGTTCTTACCACAAGAAAGGTCAAATGAACAAGTGTTGGATATTTTAACTACTATTATTTGATTATCATATAACATATATGTGTATCAAAATGTCAAATTGTTGTGTGGCACCTGTGACTCAGTGGGCAGGGCGCCGGCCCCATATACTAAGGGTGGTGGGTTCAAACCTGCCCCCTGTCAAATTGCAACATAAAAATAGCCAGGTGTTGTGGTGGGCACCTGTAGTCTTAGATACTCGGGAGGCAGAGGCAAGAGAATCACCTAAGCCCAGGAGTTGGAGGTTGCTGTGAGCTGTGTGACACCACGGCACTCTACCGAGGGTGATAAAGTGAGGCTATCTCTACAAAAAAAAAAAAATGTCAAATTTTACTCCATGAATATTTGAAATTATAATGTGTCAGTTAAAAAAATACACACACATACACTCATATATATGCATATGTGTGTGTGTGTGTATATATATATACATATATATCTACCCTCTTATTCGCTAGTAGAAGTGATCAGTAAAAGAAAGTTAGAACCAATTCAGTGGCATTTTTACATGGTGCTTTAAATATATATTTTAAAATGTATGTATATATTTTAAATTTTAAAAATAAAAAAGGAAAGATGGAACCTTCAATTTTACTAACTAGTTACGGTTAACTTCCTGCCACAAGGAAATAGGCACTAGATTGGAAGAGGCATCACCTGTTCTCGGGGTGTATGTATTTCACCTGAGGACATATAGCGACACATGAAACAAAGTGAAATGTTACCATGAACCACGTAAGATTCTTAGCACAGTCATTCAGAGATGAAACGTTGGCAAAAGAGTTGAAGTGTCTGCTTTGGGGAGATTTCCCCTGGAGAGGGGAATATAAGGGATACAAAGTATAATGGTGTCCTAGCTGAAAACCATGGACGTTGAGATTATTTTTTCTGTAATAAATTTTGTTTATTATTGTTTTCTACAGTTAAAGTATATAACAAGTAATTTAATGAATTCATATATGCCTACCTATCTCCCAGCTAATGAAATGTTTCCTATGTAAGGTTTCCTAGCATCTACTTCATTATTGATTACTTTTAATGTTTAGTTCTGACATGATATAATGGAAATTAATGAAGTAAAGCCTAATAAAATTAAGATTTTCCAACTTCTTGGTATATATGAATGACCAAACACTCATGAACATGTGTTGCATCACAGCAAAGCAAGCACGCATGAGAAAAGTGTGCCTTTGCTCTGACTCTTGTAATAACTCTAACATTTAGGTTACATGATAGTTTCTTATCGTAATCCTAGGCAACATCCTGTGCTCTTACCAGAAAGTTTTCTACCCTCTTTGCAAATTAGAAAGATCACTCTTCTGAGACATTCACCTCCAAGTAAATGAGATGATTGATAAAGAGGGACAGATGATAATTGGGTGGCTAAGATCTAAATAAACTCGGTGCTCCTGGGTTCAAATTCAGGGTTGTTTCTCTACCCATTATCACCTATTTAAAAACTGAGGCTGGTTTCTAATATCAATTATATGGCATATATGTGTGAGAAAACGAGGCAACATACACAAGCTTCAATTTGTTTACATCAAAAAATGGAGATAATATTATTATATATCTCTCCTACAGGGTTGTTCTAAATGTTAAATAGTGGTTATAAAGTGTTTAGCTCATTTTCTAACACAAGTAAATACTCAGTAAATGATGGCTATTATTGTCCTTTCTCTTGAAGACAATGATTTGAAGATCTAAATGCTAAAAATGTTGACGTTTGAAATGAGCTTGTCAGTGGAAGGGTCTGCCATCATCTGAATCATGTACCTGTCCAGAGGGAGTGAAGTGCCAGGTACCCATGGGAGCTAGGCTGACGTAACTGCAACTCTGTTTGGCCTGTCTTCTTTCTTGTTATACGTATTATGTAATTATATAGACATACATGTTAATATTTATGTACATATTATGTGTATGTTTTGTTAGTAAGGATAAAATCTTGGCTCTTTCTTTTTCTTGATTTAGCTGAAATTACCCAGGCTGATTCAGAGGCATGACAGCCAAACCATTTTACCCTCAAAGAAAAATGCTCCCAAGAGCAAACCTAGAAATTTTATTTGACAATGAGACGTTCAAGACCTTTCCAATTAACGCTTTGGACGTGACATCTTTCACTCGAAAGGAGGCTGAAGAGAGTAGCACTGCCTAACAACGGGCTGCTTGCAAAGAGCTTCAGGAGGTGCAATCTCAAGATGCACATACTGAGAACTGTATTTAGTCTTTTCTGGGGAAAACTCCAAAAACAAAACAAAAATACTGCACATGCAAAGCCCTTTGCTTATTCGCCAGTAGAGGTGATCAGTAAAAGAAAGTTAGATCAATTCATTGGCATTTTTACATCGAGCTTTAAAAAGTAGACATTGCAAATGTCAACGTCCACAAACACCACGGGCCTTTCCTTCAGCCAAGCACAAATATTGACATGAACAAGAGCGTCTGAAGAGAGACGGTTTGAGATCTTATTTCCTGTGGGAGGCAAAGGCAGATTGATAAGCAAACAGCTGGTCTTCTCCAAGATAGTTGTAATTTAACCTAATTCATAATTTGCTTTTCCAAGGGAGTTTGAAAATTTCTTCAGGAAGAATGAAGATAATAGGCACCATTCCTTGAGGCGTTGTGTGGCCTCAAGAGAAAACTTGGGTAAGGGAAGATAAATGTTTTCACCCCTCAGAGGAAGAATGATTTCCATGGATGCACTGACCCGTAAGTTCTAAGTTCATCATAAATCCTCTAACTACCACGCTTCTCTTCTTCTTCTTTTTTTAAAAAATTTCTTATAGACAGGGTTTCACTTTGTTGTCCAGGCTGACCTTGTCCTCCTGGGCTGGCCAGATCCTTTCACCTCAGTTTCCTGAGTGGCTGGAACTCCAAGCACGTGCCACCAGCATGGGCTGTATACTTTCTCTCTCTTAGAGCATAAACTCATTATTCTTTATCTGATTTCTGTTTCTTAAGTTTATCAACCTTTCCCTTTTAGATTTAATGTATATCTTCTCATCAGAATTTCCTTCTCCCCTCCTCATTTCATTTACTCCCATTATTAGGGATAAAATTTGCATTTCCAGTCAGGCTGTGTGAGGAAACTGATATAAATTAGGTCCCAGTGCTGTTCTCTTTCACTATAGTCGGGATTATTCTTCCTTTATAAGGTCTTAATGTTGCATCGTTTGCTTATGTCCTATTTAATGTTTCTCCCCTCATTAGAGTAGCAGGTTAAGCAAGAAAGGGAACTTTGTATTTTTGTTGTTGTTGTTATTAATTAATGTAGTCAAAAGGATCTAGTATAGGTTAAGGTCATCATTAATGTAGGTTGGATCAGTGCATGAAGAGAGACACTACCTCTTAACTCTCAGTGCCCCATTGGGTTGGACCAATTTTCTATGTTTGTTATGTTACTCCACGTACTCTGTAGGCTTCACAATAGTAGGGATGCCGTTTTTATGCCTTTTGATGACTAATACAATTTAGTTCTTCGAGAAGATTGATAACTAAGCAATCTGTATTATAAAAATACCTGTAACCTGAATATATTATCAAGTAGTTCATTGAGTAGTTTTTCCATAGAGTGACAAATTCCTGTGGTTTCAAAATTGATAAAACACAATTTAGCTTTATTTCATTTATTTATTTACTTATTTATTTATTATTTATTTTTGAGACAGAGTCTCACTATGTCACTCTCTGTAGAGTGCTGTAGCATCACAGCTCACAGCAACCTCAAACTCTTGTGCTTAAACGATTCTCTTGCCTCAGCCTCCCAAGTAGCTGGGACTAAAGGTGCCTGACACAATACGCAGCTATTTTTTGGTTATAGTTGTCATTGTTGTTTGGCAGGCCCAGGCTAGGTTCAAACTTGCCAGCTCTGGTGTATATGGCTGGTGCCCTAGCCGCTGATCTACAGGTGCTGAGCCACAATTTAGCTTTATTTTAAATTATATAGTAAAAACAGTTTTTTTACACATTAAGATCTCAGTCATATACCCTATTTTATTTTTTGCCTTGTTTTATAGAAAGATAATTAATGACTTTTATATATTATAATGTTACAATTTCTAATTTTGATTTTTCTTAATTTTTTATTTTCCTTTGGTTTTCACATTTAGTTATGCTTGGGCTAAGTGGCTGTTGCAATTGTTTTGGAGTTTTTGGTCAGTAAGTTTTTTTTTTTTAGTATTTTTATATTTTAATAAATGCTACTTCACATGTTTTAGTGAAATCTTTTAAGGAAAGAAGAATAATAGTTATAAAAAGCAAAATACATTCACGCATATGAGATGGTATAGGAAGTGGATCTTGGCTACCAGTCTGAGCCTTAAACCAAAGCTTAAGTTTGCTTTCAACACTGAACAAAAGCCGTGAAGATGGTTATCTGCCCACTTCAACAGAAGGCGGTTCTGCTTTCTCTTCAGCCGGACATGGTAACCATCTGAGCAGGAACCCTGCATGCCCCAGTCAAGCCAGAACAGACTCGTTGCTCCTAAGTTGAGTCCGAAGTTGACCACGCTCATGTATTTTCCTTTGTTTTTGTACCAAAGGCGGAGATTTAACATGCTAATGAGACACATGATATATAGAGAAGAAGGATCACTAGATAGATGTTCCGCTGTCAGCAGAATTTCGCCTCTACATGGCTGTGATTTCAGTGCTGGTGCTAAGCTTTCTCTCCCTCTGTTTACAAGTTCCCCTGTCCTTTGTTCAGAGAGCCACTTAGGTTGCTTTTGACCAGTTCTGCCTTCCTTTGTTTGAGTAAAAGCCCCAAAGAAAAGTTTTGTCTGTGTAAATCTTTCCAAATCCCCCGCCCATTTCTGTTGACTCGGGGACCAAGAACCACTGGAATCCTTGAAACCAATGCTCCGGTAAGGATGCATGGTGTGTAATGGCATGAGATAAAGATGACTTACTCTGTGCTTTTCACACAGAGACATTTTATCATTACTTTGGAATTAGACCACGTTCATATGAGGTGAAGGCAGGGAGAGTCCAACTTGCCCTCACTGGATGACTGCCTGCCTCCTGTCAATATTACAATGCACATTGTAAAGTAATCCATATTATAATATTCGGCATTTTCTGAATCTTAGGGTGGACAATGATAGAATCACCATGCATTCTTGTATTCAGTCAACATTTATTTAGCACTGACTGGGTGCAAGTCGGTTTCATTTATTATTAGCTCATTTGATTTTCCTTGTAGCGCTATGACTTTGGTGAAAGCAGTAGAGAGAAACTGGGTCCCAGAGAATAATTTTCAAAAGGTCACATAGTTATGGCATACCCGTTCTTAAATTTTTTGCCTTTTAATTGTCTTGATAGTCAAGACCATACTTTTGAAATGTATTTCTTTATTTTCAAAACAAATTTTAGCGTGCCCAGTAGCCCCCTTATATTCACAGGGTTTGCATTCCAAGATGCCCAGTGGATGCCTGAAACTTTATATGTTACCTCAACTGACCATCGTCAATCGGAACGCATTCCCATCCATGTCTCCCACCCACAAACTTAACGCCTTTTTTCCATCTTAACTAAGTGCTTATCACAAACTGTGGTGGTAACTTTTGCAGTTTGAGGTGTGACAGCAAAACTCGTATACATTTATTTTTTCCTCCTTTACAACTTCATGTTTTATCCAAGATCTAAGCAACCTTGGTGTACAATTTTTTGGAGGGTTCCTTATAAGGCTGAGAACTTTCATCTTTTCTCTTAAAGAAGGGAGTTTATAGCTTCTCTTTGGCTTACCTGAATTGCCAGCATCATTAGACTTCTTATCTGGGGCCATTTTTAAACAGTATAAGGGTTACTTGAACACAGGCACTGAGATCCCAGGACAATCGCTAGGATAACAAGGATGGATGCTAAATAACTAAGGGGCGAACAGCATCTGTCTACAGCTTGGATATGGTAGAAAAAGTGAGGATTCATGCTCAGCCCAGCATTATGGAACAAGACAGCCCAGACTTCATCATGCTGTTCATAACAGTACACAATTTAAAACTTACGGTTTGTTTATTTCTGTTATTCTCCATTTAATAGTTTTGGACTGAGTTGACAATGGATAACTGAAATCTCAACAATTGAAACCACACATAGTGATACAACGTGACATTATAAGATATATACATAGTGAGATAGTTACTACAATGAAACAATTGAACATGTCCATCACCTCCCAGAGTTACCCATTTTCTCCACTGTGACAAGAGCAGATTCTTTTTCTTTCTTTCTTTCTTTCTTTCTTTCTTTCTTTCTTTCTTTCTTTCTTTCTTTCTTTCTTTCTTTCTTTCTCTCTCTCTCTCTCTCTCTCTCTCTCTCTCTCTCTCTCTCTCTCTTTCTTTCTTTCTTTCTTTCTTTCTTTCTTATTGTTTGGGATTCGTTAATGGTACAATGAATTAGGTAACACTGACTGCATTTGTTAGATAAAGTCGCTCTCATAGTTATAATTGTGCCCCGCCCCCAAGAGATGTGCTATGCACTGTGACCCCCCCCACCCTCCCTCTGCTCCCCTCACCCCCCCAGTATCTGTTAGATCATCTACCGCCTTCATATTATAGTTGAGGTCATTGGATTCTTGCTTCCCCATTCTTGTGATGCTTTAGCAAAAATCCTGAATACAATACCCCATTACCTACTATAATCCTCATGTTGCAATTAGATTTTTTGACCTGTTTATCCTATATATTTCTATTTTGTATCCTTTAACATGCATTCCCATTTTTGCCCCCACCCTGACCCTGGTAATCACTGTCTTATTCTCTATCCCTATATAAATTGGCACTTATTTTGAGGTTCACACGTGAGATTATGAACTATTTTTCCATGTGTGTCTAGCTTTTTTCACTTTTTAATTTGTAGTGGTCTTTGGAAAGCACCGCATTGGGGAGCTCTTCCCTTGCCCTGTACCTGGGGCCCATCACCCTCCCCCACCTTCCTCAGAGCTACTGTGCCACATGCAACACAATCTTCTATGTGTCCATCTCCTAACTAGACAGCAAGATGCCTTTGTACTCTGAATACCACATTATTGTACCTCAAAAAGCCTTTACTCACTGACAAAATGAAGATATGAATGAATGAATGAGCATTGCGTGCTTCATGGCTCAGATTCCTCCATAGCAGAAGCTCATCAGCATGAGACCCTCATAGACGCCATGGACTTGGCTGACTGACTTCCCAATTTTCCCCTTTCTGGTTTTACTTTTAATACAAATCTTAATTCATTTTTCTAACTAAATATTAAATTTCCCAGGTGATTTTTGCCATTGGAAGATAAAAGAAATAAAGTGACATAGTGCTTGTCAATGAAATGTAAGCAAACATCTGGTGAGGAATTCTGGAAACGTTTTGCTTGTTTAAATGCAAACATTGCCACTTATTGATTACACTACTTTTCTTCTTCCTGTAATGCTGACATGGTGCAAAAAAGGAGAAGTTTTCTTGCAAGTTGTGAAAGAAATCCACATCTAAGTTGCAGAAAGATAGAAGGAGCATGTTTTTGTGAGGAGTTGCAAAGTCCATGATTTTCAAGTAACTCTTGTTACATGAAAAGCATCCTTTTCCATCTGGTCAAGCAATTACAATAGAATTTCTTTCATGTGTAGTTTAATAAAATCCCAAGCTGATAGCCTCTAAAAGATTGCTTGAACAATTGCTTTGGAGAGAAAAAAATGAATATGTGTATGACTATGGCAGTGAATAGTACCTGTATTTTGGTCCCCAAACTTAATTACTGTAGTTAGTACTCAGGATCCACTTCTGTGAAGACATGATCATTGTGTCCTGCACTTCCCTGGGATTCAGTGTCATTGGTGTTAAATTTTATCCTGCAGGAATGCTCATGGATTGCTAGGCCTGATACTTCTTATATTCTCTCCAAGACTGCCTCTTTTAACATGCACAAATTCATGTTCAATCCTAGCTCTTACTAGAGATACACATAACATATGTGGAAGAAGCAACACTGAACTCAAAACATGGAAGTTTCCTATTTCAGTCTCACTTGTTTGCCACCTGATGGTCAAATTATATAATTTTTTAATGAGTTTAAAATCACAGTAGGAAAGCTACAACCACCTGTCACCCATTTTCTATTGCAATTGTGACCAAAGCCTGAAATTAAAACGCTTCTGACTGTTTCCCCATTTGCCCTTCCAACTGCAGCCTACTGAGATAGACTCATGGAATTAGCATCGTAAAGGAACCCACACATTCCTTCACACTCCTGAAAACCACTGCCAACCACCCCTGCTTTTTCACAATTGTTCTCTGGGTTGGCCTGTGGGTAGCTGTCACGTTACTCAGGCAAAGCCCCCACAGAGCAGAGATAGAGTGATTGTCTGAGCTTGTTCACCAGTAAGTTGAGCTGTAAATTCAGGAAAATTGAGCTTCCCAAGGATGGGGAGCCTAGAGTTCATTACTGTGCTAAGGACAGAAAGATCCTCTGTAAAGGTATTTCCACAGAGGGAATAGCTGCTGTGACCATTTCTTGGGGACCCTTGGAAACAAATGAGGTCTCCCTATCACTATGTGATGAACATATAGCTTTATTTATTTGTTTATTTACTGAGATAGAGTCTTCTTCTGTCACCAGAGGGGAGGGAAGTAGCCCAATTATAGTTCACTGTAACCTCAAACTCTTGCGCTCAAGTGATACTTTCATCTCAACCTCCCAGATAGCTAAGACTACAGGCAGGCCACACCACTTTTAGTTAATTAAAAAAAAATTGTATAGAGGGTGTCTTCCTGTGTTCCCAGGTTCCTTTTGAACTTTTGGCCTCAGTAATCCTGTCATGTGTCCTCCCAAAGTGCTGGGATTACAGGCATGAGCTACCTCGTTCTACCCCGCCCATGCTTTTAATCACAAGGCATATGTAAGTGACAAACTGTCAAAGGTAAATATTTTGAAATTGACAACCTTATACTAGATGGTTGCCAAAGCTTCTGACCCTGAAGATCTAGGAACAAATTGCCTTGACTGCAGGAAACACACAATCCCATGGCCTGTGGGAGTCTACAGATGCATGATTTCTGTGACTTGCCATCTGGGTTTAGCTTCCTTGAACTCCCTTGCTTCTGGGGACTGGCATCTTTTGTTGTTGTTGTTGTTGTTATTGCTTGAACTCTATCCAGTCTAAAACTCAGTCCTTCAGTGCTTTCTTTGTCACTGTTCCAACTGCACACTTAATTCTCTCATTTATATTTCATTCAAGATGCAGGGATTATGAAGAAAGCCTTGGACATATGACAAATCATATAGTAATTAACTTGTTGGTTTTCATAAGTTTTTTTCCTCTTGAAGGGTTTATTAGTGCTCTAAAACTCAGGATCCAGACCCAGGGTTCTCTCCCTTGATAAATTCTGCTTTCTTTTCTCCAGTGAGCCTTTCTCTTTGTTCTGATCTCACTACCAGTTGCTAAACAGAAAGTACATTAGGGTGAGGACAGAGCAGCCACACATCACCAGACTTCTGAGAGCACGGTGACTTCCAAATTCTAGATTTGTGTGTGTGTATGGTAAATGTATCAGTAAGGATCTCTCCATTCATAATAGTCTGCAAGTTTTAGAAATTATGGACAGGAGGTACTAGACATTCTAACGTGCTGGCATCCAAATCACTTATCCTTTGAATGGCATAAACACATCTATTACCAGAACAAAGGCTTTGTACTGTGGCTTCAACCACCAGCAACCTTTGTGAAGCTTCAGTATTTGTATTGCACCTTAGCATAAATTGAAGATGTAAAGTATTTGAAGTCATGACTTACTGGAGTAGTATGTATTACTGGAATTTGTTTGTTTTAAGTAAACCTCCACTCCAGGTTCCCAAACTTATGCCACTAAGGAAGCTGATGCGCTTTTGTTTTACAGGAGTGCTTACTTGATGCTTTTTACTACATATTAAAAATTGTAACAATGTGTTATGTGAATATGTAATAATGTAGTCATATATCATGTAATATAATACTAATTTTTGCAATATTCAGCACCCAGCATTTTCCTAAGCTTTCACAGGAATTACCTCACTTAATATCATAATTCAATGAAATAGAGACTCTTATTATCCCCATGTTTCTTATGAGAAAACTAAAGTCTAGACAGATTAAATTAATATGAATTCAATAAACTAAAATGGGCAAAATATACAGATCTGTACGAATCTGGAGTTTACCTCTAACAGACATAAAATTAAATTTTCATGGATCTTTCATGGATATAGCTATTGAATAAACGTGGTTGAACAAATTAATGGATTGACTGAACATATGATTATGTAGTCAAACAAAGCCAAAGAGTGTGTTTCCAAGTAGTACATTCATGTCTATAAATTCTTGCCAACATTGGATATCCATAGGCCAGATGACTTCCTAATACAAAGGGAAGAAATACTAGGTGATCAATACTTATTATACACACACACACACTTTTATGATTTGTTAAATCCAATATTCAGAAACTATTCCACCTCAATTTCATCACCAACCATACTACCTGTTAGATTATAAAGGCCCATTTGTTCATTTGAGAACGAAGGACCACTCTGCTCTTAATCCAAAGTGTGTTGCTTTTGCAACTTTAAATACAGTATTAGAGGTCAGCTCTGATATTTCCCCAAGTCTTTCTGTCCTTTCTACTTGAAGAGACTAAAATTGAATGTAATAGACTTTATTATCCATCTGCCTCTTAAATGAAGAACACACTAGCCAGGGTAAGCGTATGGATTTCCTAGTATGACTCTGTTTGGAAGTGTACTTATCTAAGAAGAAAACTGCCCCAATCAACAGTGTACCATATCTAGAAGGTAACAGGTTATGTTTGGCTGTGACCGAGTCTCATGTCCTAAAGCCTCCACCTTTCCTGGACTCTATTCCTCTGCTGTTTTTGGTTGGGTGAACACTCTTCCTTTTTGTGTTTTGTTTGGAGCACAGGCATTGTGTGTGCATGTGTTTGGGGAATAAAAAATTATTCAGTGCTCCATTAATGAGATAATGTATTTATTTATTGTGACAATAAACACAGCTGCCAAATGGACCACAAAGAAATAGATGACTTGCAGGTTTCTGTGCCCAACGTGTCAACAGTAATTGAGAAATAAATTAAATGACCCATCTGCTTCCCATCATCTACTCCTTTATTTTTGTCAGTACGCATGGTTTTTAAAACCAGCCAGAATCATTTATAATAATTATTCACTAAAAAAATTCATATATAAATTGAATGACTTTGTAATGCAATTCTGCCAAACTGTGCTTCTTTCTAATGCACTCAAATCCAGTGACTATGCTGAACTCTTCCTTCTTATTAATAGTTTTCAGTTAATCATGCCAATACTGTTGAATTTTCTCTGTATTACTGTCTTATAGGCAGTCCCAAAATAATATATCATATAATAGGCTTAACAATAATCTAATCTATTACCCTGGTAGTGCTTGCCAAGGAAAAGGAAAACAAACAGGAAATAAAAACACAATAAACAAGTGAACAAAAAAACCCTGTTTGATGCAGGTTATAGCACAATTTTCAATATGCCTATTAATAAGATTAAGAGGTGATGGTTAAAATAGCCCCTAGCAACTGGAACCAATTAAATGTAATTGTAACAGTTTTTTCCTACTTCATTGTTACAATTATCCCACCAAGAAACCACTGTGTCATTGATGGAGAAAACAGCAATACTTCTTTATTTTGCAAACATTTTCACATTCATACTTCTCTGCTCTGGAACTTTAGTTTGTTTTCTTGAAACCCCAGGGACATCCTTGAGGCAGCCCTATGAAATATTTGCAGCATTTGGGGCAGGAAGAGAGGATAGGAATGTGAAGCTCTCTTTCAAAAAGCCTTTATTGGTGTTTTTTTAAATGACGTATGAAGTCCATGTCCACTGGTAAAGAAATAGAAAATACAGAAAATAAAAAAAAAAATGACAAACCATCCCCTCTCTCCAAATAAGTAAACAACCACTGCTCCACTATGAACATTTTGTTCTTTCTTCTGCCAGCATTTGCTTATGCATCATACAGATATTTCCTAAACAAAGTTGAGATGCCATAGACTGTTGATAACTTGCTTTTCTCAATTAACAGTAGAGGATATCTTTTCATGTCTGTAACTATAGATTCACATCATTCTAATGGTTGCTTAGATATAAGTCCTGCTGCCAGCTTCCTCCTGTTGTATACTGAGGCTGTGTGAGCAATGTCAGAGCATCCGCTTCAGCTTCTTTCTAATCACTCTCCTACAATCTAGTGAAGAGACGGGTATCGTGCTTCTCTCTGAGATGAGGATGCTTGGGCCCCTACTTTAGAGGCTCTGTTGCTGTTATGTGAATTTCTCTAACCACTGTACTAGTCACTTTGAAAAAATGGAAAAAAAATAAAAGGCATAGATGTTAAGAGGTTAGGGTATAAGTCTCCAGTCTCTGGATTTCCTATTATAATGCAAGTCAACTTCCTTGCAAGGATAGATCTTGAGCTTGTACTTGGGTCATCATGAAAGTTTGAGATGTACAAAAATCAAGGAGCATGAAACCCATGTGTGTGGACACAAATGAAGCCCTTCCAGCAACACTGATAATCCAAGCAAGTTGAAACTTGCACAGGTGAATCAGAAAGGATGCTGTTGACTGTGTTTCCTGGAAGTGAAAGAATGGACCATAACAGTCTGTTTCAAAACTTCGGTGGTAACCACATATCGTGACGCGAGTCATTGTGGTGAGTGTAGAGGGGGCAGGAAGTGAAACTCTTTCCCCTTTGCCATGGCTTCCTTTTTGTAGCTGACACTGCATACAGGGTGAGTTTCAGCCATAGGTCATTTACATTCTAGGTAATGAGATGACTTGAGAGGAAAAGAAAAGCAGCCTTGTGTTATATAGATTTTAGTTTTTTTTTCTAAGGATATATTGAAGACAAAGTTACATTTTTGAGACATCTCTTTTCTAATATTTTTCTCCCTCTTCTCTCTTTCTTTCTGTTTTTCTCTCTCTCTTTCTCCCTTTTCGAAGCCCCTATTTTCTTTCTCTGTCTCCGTACAGTGTTTGCCAAGATACAGCACTCGATGTGAGCTAGACAACAGCCCAGATTAGACATTTTTTCAAGATGGCTAATGGCCTTCTGTGCAGAGGGTCAAGAAGGCACAAGCACTCTTTGCTTGCTCAATATGTCTGATCAATAACAGCCGCTGTTTTTGTTGTTTTAATGCTTTCCCTTTTTTGAAATACTTGCCCTCTTTTCCCTGACTCACTTCCTCATTTCCCTAGGGTTTTTATATTCCCAAATGAACTCCTTGTATTCAAGCCCTTGTGTTAAGTCCGATTTGTGGGGATCCCAGTTTAGGAGGATCCCTTGAGTCGAAACCTGCTCATTACTGTCCACTGTTGCAGAGTGAAACCTGCACTTCTTATAGTTAAGAGCTGGGACCTGTATCTGTTCTCACGTCTGTGCTCACTTCACCTATTGAAAAAATCAGATTAAGCCTCCATTGTCTCCTAAACCCTCATATATCTAGCCCCTGTTCTTAGAGTTGTGCTCTCTCTCTGGCCTAGAATGTTCTGTGGCTGGACTTTCTCCTCATGAGCTATGCTGTAGGCAATAAACTAACTTGTCTCTATCTCCCTGTAGACAAGTGTTTAAATGGGATAATAGCAGTCCCTACCATTTAAAACACTTATGAGAATTAAGAGAATTCACAAAACATGTATCAAACATGCCCTGCCTCTTAAAAAATACTCAGAACCTTTGGGTTCACAGAGCCCCATACGTCAACCATCCTTTTTTTAAATTTCTATTAATAGTTCAACCATACCCTTACAGACATTTTTCCCTCTGTCCTCACCTGGATTCAAGCATTCTCTCTCTTGACCTCACATTTCCTTGGAATTTCTGCCTTGGCACATATATTTACACCGCAGCACAACATAAAATACGTGAATATACTATGTATATATCTTCATTTCTTTTATTAGACTTTATAATTCGTAAGAGTTGTGATTTGCTGAATAAACACTCCCCACCCCAGAAATGACTTCTACTTTCTAATTTTCAGAAATTATGCTAGTCACTGTACATGAAAAAATGAATTAGAGATAAATAAGGATCTTGGCATGGGGAGATGATCCTAAGTCATCCAGGTTAGTCTGACACTATGGTGAGGATCCTTATGCACAGGAGTGAGTGATGGTAAACTGATGGCAGAATTCGCGTTAGCATTTGGCGACCTAGATAACTATTAAAGTCCTTATTTTCTCCATCTTTAAGAGATTTAGTACCCCTTTGAAGAGTTTTGTGATTTATTACATTATTAGTGATATTTACTGATTTATTTGTCATTCCAATTAGTTGGGGCAATTATAGAAAGCTTCCCAATTATTTTGAGATTTTATTTTTAATCAAATCACTCCCTACTCAACCTACAGGAAGTGAGTTGAAAGGCAATCAGATTTACACAAACCCATGCTCTTGTACACAGACAGGACACTTTTTGTTGGCATACAGAAGATATATAGCTTGGTGAGGAGGTTGTTGAATGTTCTTTTTGGTTATTTGGTAACTCTCACCTCCGCCTCTCAAAATACTAGTCTCTAGGTGTGAGCCACTATACCTGGCCTACAGGGTTATTACTTGTAACATTTTCCTCTTTATCTGGTTAAAAAATAAGTTAATAAAACAATGATTATAAAAATGTTCTAATAAGCCAGGCATGGTGGCTCATTCCTATAATCCTAGCATTTTGAGAGGATGAAGTCGGTGGACTGTCTGAGCTCAGGAGTTTAAGATCCGAGGAAGAGAGAAACCTTGTTTCTAAAAGATAGCTGGATGTTATGGCAGATGCCTGTAGTCTCAGTTACTCAGGAAGCTGAGGCAAGAGGATCATTTGGGCCTCAGAGTTTGAGGTTGCTGTGAGCTACAATACCATGGTACTTTACCAAGGGTAACAAGTAAGACTCTGTCTCGAAAAAAAAAAAATTCTAATGAAATTATAACAAATAAATATTTACATATATAGATAATAGATTAAAGTAGGGAATGGGTATGAAGATATACTAGCACAGTATATTTTGCATCCTATTAAAATTAAGTTGTCATTAATACACATAAGATTATTTGAAATTAAGATATTAATTTTAATCTTAGGGAAAAAACTAAAAGAAAAGAAAAAGCTCAAAGTATATAAAAATAAATTGTAAGTGGATCCAAATAGTAAACTAGATAATCTCTCTTTAACAATAAAAAATGTAGAATTAGAGGAGCAGAGCAAAAGACATAGGGGATTAAAAAAATGGTGAAATGGCAAATGTAAATCCTGTATCAATATTAATTACACTAAGTATAAATGGATTAAACTGAAATCAAAAGGCAGATAATGGCAGATGAATTAAACAACAGTTTTGCAACAAAAAAATAAAACACACAATTCAACCCCTTGCTGTTTATGGGGACATATTTTATCTCAAAGACTCAAATAAGTTGAAAGTCAAAGAATGAAAAATGATATACTTTGTGAGCCCAAAGAAAACTACAGTGAATATAATATCATTGGAAGAAATAGACATTAATAAGAAGTATGAATGAAGGGAAAATAAAAGGGTAAATTCATCAGGAGGACTTAACAATTATAAACATATAAGCATGTATCAACAGAGCCGCAAATATAATTGAAAAAATCAACATGATTTGACAGAGAGGGACAATTTAACAATAGATTAAGAAATTAATATTCAATCTATAAAGATACATTTCAGCTTGCAAAGTTTTTATAGCTATAACTTTGAGCTCATTGATTCTTGTATCAGTATGTCCAGTCTGCTAGTAAGTGCCTTTGATTTCTATCTACCATTTATTTTTTATTGTTTCTAAAAGTTTTGGTCTCTCTGCTTTTATTATCTTGCTTAATTTTTCATTTTGCCTACTTATTTTCACTGCATCCCAAAACATATATTAATTGTAGTTATTTAAACTCTCAATCTGATAATGCCTAATGGTCTGCCATATATGAGTCTAATGCTTTTACTTGATTTGACTATTTTATTGAGACAGGCCTTGTTCTGTTGCCTAAGGCAGAGTGCAATAACATCATCATAGCTCACTGCAAGCTTTGAGTATTTATTGTAACTTTTTGTTAAAAGCTGGATATGTTGTATGGGGTAATAGAAACCAAAGTGAATAGGACCTTATTATGAGGATTTATAATTCTCTGGTAAGAGTTGCACTGTGTTCATTGTCTGCTGTAGCTGTAGGTGGTAGAGGCTTCAATATCCTCTAGAGTTGAATTTCCTCTAGTGTCCTTGTTTTTTTGTTTTTTTTTTTTCCTAAGAGACATAGTTTCAGTTTGTTGCCCTTGGTAGAGTGCCATGGCTTCATGGCTCACAGAAACCTCCAGCCCCTAGACTTAGGCAATTCTCTTGTCTCAGCCTCCTGAGTAGCTGGGACTACAGGTGCCCACCACAACGCCCAGCTATTTTTTTGTTGCAATTCAGTTGAGGCTGGGTTTGAACCCGCCACCCCGGTATATGGGGCCAGCGCCCTACTCACTGAGTCACTAGTATCCTTGTCTTTTCTACCCCATTGACCTTGCATGTCCCTAGAGTCTCTTTCTTAAATAGAGTCTATAACTTGAAGTTCCTTATGTATAATTCTCTGTTATTATACAAGAGACGGGTTGATGTTATTATAAAGAGTTGGAGAAGAAAAATGGTTCTATACCCCTATGATTAGTTTTGAGTCTTTTATTGGGCCTGTGTCCTGGGTGATGTCCATCACAAATGCTTTTTAGCATCTTCCATTCCACTTTAGGTGAGAGAGAGACTCGTGGGTGTGGACTTAAATATGTTCCTTCCTACACATCAAGTAGGTCCTGATGAAGTAGTTTCTGTTAAAGAAAGGGGAGAAGAGAACACCTGAGGATGTTTCAAAATAGGTACTAGCATTGTGCTTATATTTTTTTTGGTTGGAGATGGGTTTGAACCTGCCACCTCCGGTATATGGGGCCAGCATCCTACTTGTTGAGCCACAAGTGCTGCCCAGCATTGTACTTTTGCTAGAAGCACCAGAGAAGGTTTCCCTGATCTTCACTATCAGATCTTCAAAGAGCACCTGAAAGTAAAACTCACAAAGCTGTGAAGACCCTAGAGATCAGACTCCCAGGAATTATTAGCTTTCAGATTAGTTGACACCCAATCTCCAGGAATTCCTAGTTACAGTTTAAACTTTTCTGGTTTCAGCTTCTTTGGTTCCTGGAAAGCTACAATTATCTATATTTTCCTGTCTCTCCACCATTTACAGAGGTAGTTTGTCCTCTGACTTAAGTTTTGATGGATCTACCTAGTTGCTTATTTTTAGTCTGTCCCACTTTTTCTTTGATGTAAGATGGGGGAACCCTTCTAAGTTCTTTACACAATGGAATGAAAACAACAAATTCAGATATCTTTCAATGACATAAAGAACAGCTAGGCAGAAGATCAAAAAGGAAACAGAAAAGTTGAAACCCCCCCCAATCAATCAGCTACTCATAACAAATACCTGCAGAAAAATTCGCCCAATGACCGCAATATTCACAATCTTCTCAAATTTCCATGAAATAATTGCAAGAGAAGACCACATGTTATGCTAAAAGAAATGATTAGAAATTTAAATTTAAAATGGTTAAAAATCATGCAAAGTATGATGGAATGAAATTAGAAGTCAATGTGAAAGTCAACAAATTAAAGAACTCATAAGGTTAAATAAAAAGTAATTTTATTATAGTTACATAAAAACAAAAATCACAACATCTCAAGCATATGGGATATAGCAAAAAAAGTACAAAGGGGAATTTATACTTCCTAATAACTGAGGTATATTAGATATATTTATATCTCCAAATACCTCTAAAATGTTTAGAGATATCATAATTCTCTAATAATATATATTGAGAATCCATTTATATGGTTACTTCATATCTGTTTAGCTACGTTGGTGGGGAGAATTCATGTTTTGTAAATTATTGTCAATTTTATTCTTTGCTTTCTTATTGTTGTTTTAAGACTTTTTGTGTATTTTGGATATCAGTCCTTTATCAGACATGCATTTTGCAAATATTTTCTCCCATTGTTGGCTTATCTTTTCATATTCTTAACAGAGCCCTTGAAGAGCATAAATTGTTGTTATTAAGGAATTAAAAATTATCTCCAGTTGATCATGTTTTTTCCATTATGTCTAAAAAGTCAGCATTAAACGAAGGCCACTTAGATTTTCTGGTGTGTGTATGTGTGTCTGTGTGTATGCAAGAGTGGTGTGTGTGTATGCATGTGTGTGAGTGTATATGTGTATAATCTACATACATCATAGAGTAGCTCTTTAGCATTTTGAGGAACCTCAAGCTATTTTCAAAATGCCTGTATTATTTTACATTCCAGCTATGTACTAGGGTTCCAATTTCTCCCAATCCTCTCTAAACCTTTTAGGATTTTTTTTTTTTTTTTTTTTTAGAGACAGAGTCTCATTTTATTACCCCCAGTAGAGTGCTGTAGCCTCACTGCTCACAGCAACCTCTTGCTTTTGGGCTTAGGCAATTCTTCTGCCTCAACCTCCTGAGTAGCTTGGAACACAGGAGCCCGCCACAACGCCCAGCTATTTTTATTGCTGTTGTTGCAGTTTGGCTGGGGCAGGGTTTGAATTGCCACCCTCAGTATATGAGGCTGGTGCCCTACTCACTAAGCCAAAGGTGCTGCCTTGATCTTTTTAATTATAGCCTTCTGAGTGGGCTTGAATTCTACTTCATTGTGATTTTGATTAGGGTTTTCTTTAATGACATTAAGCTTCTTTTCATATGCTTGTTAGCTATTTGTATATTTTCTTTAGAGAAGTATCTATTCAAGACTTTTGCCCATCTTTGTATAATAGACAAATACAGATACTTGTGGTGTACTACAGATATGCTTGAGTCAGATTTGGAAAACAAAGTATAGTTAACAAATTCTTAGAGGATCAGTGTCAACCAGCCTGAGAGTCAAAAACTTCTGGAGGCCTAATCTCAAGAGTCTTCAAAGTTTTGTGAGTTCTTTGTTTTACTTTGCTTTTAATGTTTGTGATAAAACACAAAATAAAACAATAAAATGAAACTTATTCCTTAAACCATACACAAAAATTATTTCATCATAAATCACAGGGCTAAATGTAAGTACTTAAAAACTTAAAATACAGGCTTGGTGCCTGTAGCACAGTGGTTACAGCACCAGCCACATGCACCAAGGGTGACAGGTTTGAACCCATACTGGGCCTGCTAAACAACAGTGACAACTGCAACCAAAAAAATAACTGCGTGTTGTGGCAGGTGCCTATAGTCCCAGATACTTGGGAGGCTAAGGACAGACAATCCCTTAAGCCCAAGAGTTGGAGGTTGCTCTGAGCTGTGATGCCACCATACTCTACAGAGGTGACATGAGACTCTATCTCAAAAAACAAAAAATTAAAATATAAGAAAATCTAAGAGTAAATTATTGCAATCTTGCTTTGACAATGATTTTTCTAGATCTGACACCAAAATCATAAGCAACAAAAGAAAAAAATCTGCCTACTGCCTGCTGCCTTCATCAAATTAAAACATTTCTGTTCTTCAGATGACATCATTAAGAACAGTGAAAAGACAATGCACAGGTTGAGAAGCAATAACTGAAAATTGTATATGCAAGAAAATTGTACCTGAGTATATAAAAATTTTTATAAATCAACAATAAAGAGACAAATAACTCATTCTAAAAAGATAGGTAAAGAATTTGAACAGATATTTCTCCAAAGAAAATACACAAATAGTGCTTGCTTTGGCAGCAAATATACTCAAATAGGAACAAAACAGAGAAGATTAGCACGGCTTCTGCACAAGGATGATACGCAAATTTGTGAAGCGTTCCATATTAAAAAAAAAAAATTCCCACATCTGGCAATAAATTTGGTGTATTAAGTATTAAAAAAGAAAAAAGAAAAGAAAATACACAGATAGCCAATTAGCCCAAGAAAAGATGATTAATCTTTAGGAGAACTCAAACCTACATCCCAATGAGATGTCACTTCAAGTCTGCTATGAAGGCTACATTAACAACATCATAAAAGTTTTCATGAGGACTGTGAGAAATTGGAACCCTAGCACATTGCCAAAATGTAAGATGGCGTAGAAAACATTTTGGAAAACATTTTGGCAGTTACTCAAACTGCTAACCAGAGTTACTCTACAATTCAGGAATTGTGTATAGATTATGTATACATACACACACATATACATATATGGTATGTAAGCATATATATATATATAATTTCATATATATAAAACTAAGTCCATACAAATGTTAAAAGTAGCATTATTTATGATAAGCAAAATATGTAAATAATTCAGTATTCAGGAGCTGATAAACGGATTAAAAATGTGGCAGACCAGGAGACTGACACTACTTAACTTCAAAATTTACAATAAAGCTACAGTGATCAAGACAGTGTCGCATTGGTGAATGAATAGACAAATACATTAATAGAACAGAATAGATATTCAAGAAACAGATCCACACAAATACAGTCAATTAATAAATCAGCAAAAACAATTCAATGGACAAAAGATTGACTTTTTAACAAGTTGTGCTGGGACAATTGGACATCTACATACAAAAAACCCTAAATCTAGGGACAGCATTAATACTTTTTACATAATTAATTTTAGTGTATCATAAACTCAAATATAAAATGAGGAATTGTAAAACTCCTAGAAAATCATATAAAAGAAAATATTAGTGACCTTGAATTTGTTGATGATTTTTAAGACACAGTACCACAAGCATGATCCACTGAAAAAATGGGTAAGTGGAAATCCATTAAAAACAATAACTTTTGGCTTGGTGTCAGTACCCAGTGGCTAGGGTGCTGGCCACATGCATTGGGGCTGGTGAGTTTGAACTGGCTAGGGCTTGCTAAACAACAATGAAAATGATAGCAAAAAACAGCCCGGTTTTATGGTGGCTGCCTGTAGTCCCAGCTACTTGGGAGGCTGAGACAAGAGAATTGCTTAAGCCCAAGAATTTGAGTTTGCTGTGAGCTGTGACTCCACATCACTCTACTGAGGGTGACATAGTGAGACTCTATCTCATAGGAACAAAAACAAAAATAAACAGCAACAACAACAAAATAATAATTTTTATTCTCTGAAGGACCATTAAGAGTATAAAAAAAACAAGCCACAGACTTAGAGAAATTATTTGTAAAGTGTTTGTATCATAAAGAACTGATAATCCCCCCCCCCAAAAAAAAACCTCTTAAAACTTTATGATAATAAAGCAAATAAGTAAATTGAAAATGTGGGCAAAAAAATCTGAACTCAGTTCACAAAAGACAATAGATATATGTGAAATAAGCACGTAAAAAGATGCTCAACATGTATCATTAGAAAATTGATTGCAAATAATATCAACAAGATACCACAACATACCTAACTGACTGTTAAAATCCAAGGCACAGACAACGCCAAATGCTGGTGAAGATGTGGAGGAATAGGAACGCCTCTTCATAGCTGGTGGGAGTGGAGAATGGTACAACTACTGTGGAAGTAGATTTGGTGATTGTTTATAAAACTAAACTTATTCGTACTATATGATTAGGCAATCTTGTCTTGGCATTTACTCAAATGTGTTGAAGATTTATGTGGACATTAAAAACTTGCATATGAATATATATATATAGCAGTTTATTGATAATTATCAAAATGTGGAAGTAACCAAGATATTCTTCAGTAAGTGAATTATAAACAAACTGAGGTCCATCCATGGAATACTATGCGGAAGTAAAAAGAATTGAGCTATTGGGTGGTGCCTGTGGCTGAAGGAGTAGGGCACCAGTCCCATATACCAGTGGTGGTGGGTTCAAGCCCAGGCCAGGCCAAACCTAACCACCCCCCCCCGCAAAAAGGAAATGAGCTATCAAGGCAAAAAAAAGGAAGAAAAAAGTAAGGGAGTAACCACAAATGTATACTCATAAGAGACAGGGGCCAATCTGAAAAAGTATGTATTGTTTAAATGCATTATACAACCTTCAGAAATAGGCAAAACTATGGAGACAGTCAAAAGTTACGTGGTTTCCAGGAATCTGGGGGGAGGGAAGAGAAATAAATAGTTGGCATATAGAGATTTAGGATGGAGAAACCATTTTGTATGATACTACGATACTGGATACATTTGTCAAAACTCAAAGGTTGTATCACACAAAATGAGAGCCCTACAATTAACTGAAGACTTTATTTAGTAATAACGTCGGTACTGGGATTGTCAATAAGGTAAATACTGGCTTATTAAATTTAACAAATGTGGCAAACTAATGTAAGATGTTCATAATAGAAAAAGTTTTGGGGAAAGGAACATATAAAATTTTTCGGCAACTTATGCTCAATATTACTGGAAAACCTAAAATTGCTCAAAAAATAAAGTCAATTGATGCAAAAGAAATATGTGGTATGTTCATACAATGAAATATATTCAGCCGTATAAAAGGAAAAGCATACTGATGCTTGCTGCAATATAGATGAGCATCGGAAATATTACACTAAATGAAAATTCCAGTAGGAGAAGGCCACAATTTTTTCCTTAGACTGTTTAACACTTGTTTGTGACTGATACCATTTGATCCTGGTGAGAATAGGAAGAAAGTAGGAACAGGGAAGGGGTTCAGTTAATTTTCCTTTCCATTTCTCTAGGTGGTCCAGTATTGGCACCACTAGATGGTATATATATACCTTAAATATCTTTTTTTTTAAATTTTATTGTCTTTATTATTAAATCATAGCTGTGTACAATAGTGCGATCAAGGGGTAAAATGTGCTGGTTTCATATACAATCTGAACTATTTTCATCAAACTGATTAACATAGCCTTACTGGAATTTTCTCAGTTATTATATGAAGACTTTTGTATTCTGCATTTAGCAAGGTTCGCCTGTATCCTTCCAAGATGCACCGTAGGTGTGGCCCCACCAATTACCCTCCCTCCGCCCCAACCTCCCCTCTCCCCTCCCTACACTTACTCCTTTCCCCATATTCTTGTGTTATAGTTGGGTTATACCCTTCATACGACAGTTACAAATTAGCTTCATAGTAGGGCTGAGTACATTGGATACTTTTTCTTCCATTCTTGAGATACTTTGCTAAGAAGAATATGTTCTAGCTCCATCCATGTAAACATGAAAGAGGTAAAGTCTTTCTTTAAGGCTGTGTAATA
>CAUYON010128819.1:0-10259 GCA_963573935.1 Arctocebus calabarensis
TTTTGTTTTGTTTTTGTTTTTTGAGACAGAGCCTCAAGCTGTCACCCTGGGTAGAGTGCTGTGGCATCACAGCTCACAGCAACCTCCAATTCCTGGGCTCAAGCGAGTCTCCTGCCTCTACCTCCCAAGTAGCTGGGACTACAGGCGCCTGCCACAACACCCAGCTATTTATTTTGGTTGCAGCTGGCATTGTTGTTTGGCAGGCCCGGGCTGGATTCGAACCCACCAGCTCAGGTGTATGTGGCTGGCGCCTTAGCCCGTTGAGCCACAGGCGCCGAGCCAACAGAAATGTTAAGAATGAAATTTTTCCTTTGAGTTTTGGCATTTGACACCTTTTAAAAAAGGGTTATTCAAAGTCCAAGATACAACAGGAAATGAAAATGTGGATAGTATATTTCTAGAGTTTTCCCCAAAAGGTATTTCTTTTTGTTTGGTTTTTTTTTTTTTTTTTTTGAGACAGAATCTCACTTTGTCACCCTTGGTAGAATGCTGTGGCATCACAGCTCACAGCAACCTCCAATTGTTGGGCTTAAGCGAGTCTCTTGCCTCATCCTCCTAAGTAGCTGGGACTACAGGCTGGGACCACAACACCTGGTTATTTTTTAGAGACAGGGTCTTGCTCTTGCTCAGGCTAGTCTCGAACTTGTGAGCTCAGGCAGTCTACCCGCCTCAGCCTCCCAAGTACTGGGATTACAGGCGTGAGCCACTGTGCCTGGCCTCACAAAGGTATTTCATGTATACTTAATATGTTGATTTTATTTTACTCTCTTTATTTATATTTTCTGAACATACTAAAGTAAATATACATAACTTTCATAAAGGGCAAAAGATTTTAAAATGAATGGTATTATAAAGACATTTCAAGCTCAGCATTAAAGTGAATATATATTTAGAAAAAATTGTAAAACTACCTAGTTTTGGCTGTTAAAAATAATGGAGTATGGCTCGGCGCCTGTGGCTCAAGGGGCTAAGGCCCCAACCACGTACACCTGAGCTGGCGGGTTCAAATCTAGCCCAGGCCCGCCAAACAATAATGACGGCTGCAACCAAAAGATGGCCGGACGTTGTGGCAGGCGCCTGTAGTCCCAGCTACTTGGGAGGCAGAGGCAAGAGACTTGCTTGAACCGAGGAATTGGAGGTTACTGTCAGCTGTGATGCCACAGCACTCTATCCAGGGTGACAGCTTGAGGCTCTGTCTCAAAAAAATAAAAATAAATAAAAACATAATGGAGTATGCTTGTATCAAAATATCACATGTACCCCATAAATACATGTAACTATTATGTACCCATAATAATTAAAAATAAAAAATTTAAATAATGGAGATTGATTAAAAAAAATTCTTAAATTTATTTTCTTTTAGGTTTTTCTGTATGACTAGAGAAGACAGTTGGTATAAGTGGAAGTGATACAACATTCTTTTAGAATGTCTGAAGATGAAGAAAAAGTAAAATTACGCCGTCTTGAACCAGCTATCCAGAAATTCATTAAGATAGTAATCCCAACAGATCTGGAGAGGTTAAGAAAGCACCAGATAAATATTGAAAAGGTGAGCTTTTTCATTTTCTACTACAAGAAACAGTTATATAATATCTGATATATAATCAGACTAATCAGTTGGATTTATATTTATTGTTCATATCAGCTAAATTTAGAATATTAGGTAAAAGGCTTTGCTGAAATACCTAGCTTCTTTTGATTTAGCAACATTATGATTATTTATTAAAGTTTTGGGCCAGGGCTGGGTTTGAACCTGCCACCTCTGGTATATGGGGCCGGCGCCCTACTCTTGTGAGCCACAGACACCGCCCCAAGCAACATTATTTTTTTGTAAGCTGATTTTTCTGTTCTTTTTGTAGAAAGGGGTATAGGACTACCTATACCTTTGTACTTGTACGTATTGAAATTTTAGGCACTTACTAATTAAGATGCTAATTGATAGTGTACTATAATGTAAAGGTGGAGAACTTTGGCTAATGTACTTGCTTTAATTTCATTCACCCCATGGCGAGGTTTTTGAACTTTGAGTGTGAGTCTTTGAGTAACTCCTATTCTCTTCAGGTGTGTATACATTAAAGAAGTAAATTATTGTGACATATGAGGGAATTTCCTTACTTTATTGTGTCTCTTTGAGGAATTGAGAAGTTGAGAAATCCTGCCTAGGTCAGTTGAGGAAATAAATAGGTAGAGGGAAAATGTGGTAAGGGTTGTATAGAACCTACACTGGCCAGGGTCTGGTGCAGTAGTTGTGGCATTTATGGGAACATCAAGTTTACTGAATACTGGGCACTGATTTGGCAAATTATTTTGTCTTATTTGCTGTGGGACAGGCCAGTGATACTTGTTCCTTTAAAAGACCTCCCTCGGGGTGGCGCCTGTGGCTCATCAAGTAGGGCGCCTGCCCTACATACTGAAGGTGGAGGGTTCAAACCTAGCCTTGGCAGAACTGCAAAACAGAAAAATAGGTGGGCGTTATGGTGGGCGCCTATAATCCCAGCTACTCAGAAGGCTGAGGCAAGAGAATCGCCTAAGCCCAGGGGTTGGAGTTTGCTGTGAGCTATGTGACGCCACTGCACTCTCCTGAGGGCGATAAAGTGAGACTCTGTCTCTACAAAAAAAAAAGACCTCCCTCAGTATAAGTTTGTGTAGTTCTCCATTGCTTTTTATCTTTTTTTCATAGTTGAGGGGAGAGTGTGTGGTCATTAAACCTTGCAATATAAGCACTATTCATCACCCTCAACTGAGTAGCTTTATATAAGTAAAAAAAGTGTCAGCTTTTTTCCCAGAGGTACCATCTTTCTAGTATTTAAATCCTCTTAAAAAAATACAGAAAGTTCCAAGACTTTGAGAATGAAAAATTTCATGCAAATGGGATGTTCTCTCTCTCTAGAATTTAGGATCAGTATTTTGTCTTAATTTCTTTCGTTTCACCAATAAGACTTAAGTAATGCTATGACTTTTAAGGATAGAGATAGAGTTGTTTGGTAAATAGGTTATTCATATCATGAATGAAAGCAAATTAAAGGGATACATGTTAATGAGGAGGGCTGATTCTTTTAGCACGGTAACAATATAGAAATAGAATTGTTTACTTTTGATTAATCATCTCCTGGTCAGAGGTTTGACTGATGTGATTCGAAGTCCTGAGCTCATATGTACGTGCCCTGTTAAAAAGATAACAAGAATTTGGCAAATTCATTGATTCTGAAATGTGGAAACAGGTGGACTATGATCTAATAAGCACACCTCTCCCTTCCCCCCTTTGTCTTTACTTTGTTACCAAGGCTAGAGTGCCCTGGCCTTAGCCTACCTCACAGCAACCTCAAACTCCTGGATTCAGGGGATCCTCCTGCCTCAGCCTTTTGAGTAGCTGGGACCATAAGCACCCATCACAATGCCTGACTAAATTTTCTATTTTTTAGTAGAGATGAGTCTTACTCTTATTCAGGGTGATCTCAAGAGATCTTCCCACCTCTGCCTTTCAGAGTGCTGGGATTACAGGTGTGAGCCACTGTGCCAGCCCACCATTTCTTTTCTTTATTGTCCTACTTCACCTTTCAGCTTTGGCATGTCTTAGATTTCCTTTTCCTTATGTTTATTCTATGCAAAAATGCTTGCTTTTAGTACCTGCTGATCTTAGCCACACTTACTACCCAATCAGTCATCAATGGAAAAGCCAGGTAGGTGGGGATAGGAATGTGTATATTACTGATTTGATTAATTGTGCTAGATGTCATAAAAAATTATTACAGAGTTGCATTGACCCCTCTCTGCCAGACATTTTTCTTTTAGCATTTTGTGAAATTTTTAGACAATATCAGAATAACTGTAATATAGGTGGTATTGTCTTGAGCCAAGCAGATAAACTCATACTGATCTAGTTTTTATTCTATGGCTCTAATCATTCCACTGTCTCTAGTATGTCTATTTTAATTAGGAAAGTGACTTTTTATCTGTATAGGATTGAATAGCATATTTTATTAGATATTTTATGGCAAAGTAGAAACATTTAAAAGCTGCAGGGCACAGACAAAAGAGTTAAGAAACTGAGTTGGGGCTCCAGGTGTCTGATAGTGCTTCACTTTCAGAAAGGCATATTATTCTTAGGGAAAGGTGCAGAAAGATAAAATATTTATTATGGTGGATATCAGTCATCCAATATAAATTTAAAAGAAGAAACTCAGACTACAGGGAAAATGAAGGTAAGCCTTAATGGAGTGATTCTGCAACATCTGAAAACAAAGAAAGTAGTGTGCTGTGGACACCTGGGGCTGTATTCCATAGGTCCTTCAGCATTGCATTTTATTACACATGATAAACTTGATTAGAATGTAATTCTGAAATTTGAAGAGTTAGCCTTCAACTTTCTTGATTAATGCAAGATTGACTTATCATAGTTAATAGAAATGACAAGATTGTAAGCTTGGAACGTAATTCTCTTTGTTTCATATTATAGGGACTTAGGAAACAACTCACTGTGTAGTATGTACTATATTAGTTAGTGTATGGATACAGTGCAAGAGGCAGAACACCCTAAATAATGTATTAAATAAGAGAGAGGTTTTCTTTGTTTTGATTTTGTTTTTAATCTCTTGGAGTAATAGAAATAGTACACAGCTGCATTGATTGCTCAACAAATCATTAAAGACTCAAGCTTTTTATCTTGCAATCTCATCCTCAACTTTATTCTACTTTGTGTATAAAATGACTACTATAGCACCATTATATCTGCATTCAAGCTTAGGTGAAATAACCAGAATCATACTTTTTCTGTGTTCATTTTTTTCTTTTTTCTTTTTATTTTTAAAAATGCTCAATTGGTCCTATATTTTCACTTTTAAAAAAATTTAAAGAAAAATCAGTTTTGATTTACATATGAAATCATGCTTTTCAGAATGAAAATACTCATGAATCATTTTTGTTCTGAATAATTTAGGATATTTGGGATATTCTCTTTCTAGGTTAAATAGTTGAAAATAAGATTTTAGTAATATGTGTATGATACATATTTCAAAACAAAAATGAAATATCTTTTTGAAAGTTTGCCTTTGCAGTAAATTCAATTATTCAGTTTTTTTTCTCTCAAGACCCCAAAATTCCAGGACATTGCCAGCTTTAAGTTTATCCTTTGTTTCTTCTTCAAATTCTTCCATGAATTCTATCAGTGACCTGGGTTTCCTAGGGGCAAGAGGTAGTCAGTTCCCAAAATGACTTTATCCTTTCCTGTGACATTCATTAATAACTTGAGGGACAGAGGCTCATGAACCAAGAGGTCCATTTAAAAGGAACCAAGGTATTTCTTTGGGTTAATTAGATTGTCCTGGGCACACAGATCTGGGCCTCATGCTAAATCCATGGGAGATTCTTCCCAGAGTTAAGGCAAAGGCACCACCTCCCTATGCAAAACACACAGTGCAGGAAACTTCTCAAACACTCAACCTGTGATCGTGGAGCAGATGGCTATTGTGTTCTCTGTTGGCATTCCTACCAGCCAAGGAAGCCAATATTTGGTCATCAGCCATCCATCCACATATCCTAGGGATGCGCGAAAAGGGAGCAGTTCAGCCATTCAGCCACCTGGTAGACAGGGAAGTGTTCCTTTGAGTTCACATCCCACTGGTTGATGTGAGAGCCCATCTGGACCCCAGGAAAGCCCAGCTCCCTCACATAGCACTCCATCTCCTTACTGACCAACTTGGGGGCCTGCATGGGCAGCATTACCAGGCCTACAAACTTCTGGGATGGTTGCAGTGGTGGCACTTAGGTCATTATTTAAAAGCTGGCACAGGTTTAAAGTGTCGTGAGGTTTGGCCTTTTTGGTCCATTTCTCTAACGTGAACTTTTGGATCCCAGCCGTTCTCTTGGACCACTCTGAAGGCCTTCCTATATTTCAGCTTCCTTGCTTCTCCAGTTCTGAAGGCTGAGAAGTTCCAGATCAAGGCATATTTGGTGTCTAGTTAGGGGTTAGTTGCTGGTTCTCAAATGGTACCTTCTTTCTGTCTCCTCTCATGGTGGAAGGGTTTTTCCTGTGTTCTTTTTTCTCTCAGTGTGCTTACATGTGTGCATGCTCGCTCTTTTCTCTCACTCTCTTTTAAAGAGAATCCTGTTCTTGTGTCATGGATATGGTATCATGTTCTCTTTTTATGGTGGTATTATTTTTTAACATTTTTTTCTTTGTCTTTGTTTTCCCTGAGTCTCTTTTCTTTTGTCCTTCTGTCTGTTTCTTTCTTGCCTTCTGTCTCAACATAAAGTGTTATAGATTTTTCTTGGCTGGCTGTTAATATTTAAGAGGGCTAATTGGAAGGAATGTGTTTGTGTCTGTATAGGTGGGTAGCAGGATAGAATGGGGGCATGGCTGTCTGGAGGGGTGAGCAGGTGAGAATCTGTTTTAATGGGGAGCCACCAGATGTTAGTAACTATAGGTCTTGTGAGGTATTCAGTTCCCTAAGAGAGAAATCCTCCAGTCTTCTACCTTTGGGAGTATGTTTATTTGTTCGCAGATGATTTTTGTGGCACGGATGGGGGTGAGAAGTTTCTAGGGGTGGATGTAGTATGAATTTTGTGACCAGCCTTCTGAGCCAGGGGAAGGAAAGTAGGCAAAGAGGATAGTAGGCTCCCCACCATTCAGAGATTCATTGTCTAGGCTTAGTCTTCCAGGTTGGGTACAGTACTTCATCCCTTCCTTATTTACGCTTGGTGTCCTGGATACATAGCTTCTCTACTTAGGCATTTCTGGAGCCTGTCTTCTGGAGTGATGGGACAGGGCAGTTGCTTGGGCAAGTGGACAGGGGGTATGGTGGAATACCTATTCATTATGCAAACTTTAAAACAATCCTTCTGCTTTCCCCACATATTTCTACTTGGTTATTTGATAGCGGGTAGGTTGCTTACTATTTGAGTAGTGCTATGCCTGTGCCTTGCTTCTCATTGCCTCTCTATCCTATCATCCATCTTTCTGCAGGCTTAGATTTCAGTCCTTTGGTCTGCTGAGTAAGTTGCAACATGTCCATACTCTTTCCAGTTTCCAAAATGTTGTTAAAATTTTTTGGCAGCTGATTTCTTCTCTTGTATTCTCATTATTCTTGTGAAATTATACCTTTATGGTTTTTTATTGTTATTAAGTGGGATTTGGGAAAAGAGCAGAGATACAGATTTGTGTTCAGTCTGCCACATTTACTAGAAAGGCAGATTATTTATTACAGGAAATGTTAGCTTTTCATAATTATTTATTGTTATTTTCTGTTTCTTAGCACTGACACATACATAAAAGATAGATTTTTTAATTCTTAAGAAGTTTGCTGTCCAGTTAAGGAAATAAGATGGGAAATAGTTAAAGAATTATAAGAGGCCACATATAATTAAGTACAAAAATGGATGGCATAGACTATTCAAGCATCATGAAGCTGAACTATATATTTAATACAACATTAGACATACCAAGTCTTATTTGTTATTTATTTATTTGATCTTATTTGTTACTTATGATTACAATGAAAATCTTTTCCATTTTTCTCTGCTTAGTTTGTGAAATCTTTTCATCACCTTTGCTCACCCTTTCCCTTTTTCTGACAGGACCTGAATTGTTTGGCCTTCCTTTGTGTTTCAAGATAGGCAAGCTTCAGCACAAGTGTGAATGATAATGTGTCTGATGAATTTAGTAATTCCATTCTTGTCTGTGTTTGTTTACCAGTGAACAATAGACAAATCCTATAGCTCTGTTCAGTGAAACTTGAGGGAATGTCTGTTTAGGAAATGAAAACTTCTGGAAAAAGTTACCTACTGTTATAAAGATACACATAGAAAAAAATAGTCCCCTTTTTTTCTCCTTGGTCTTATGTGTCCTGTTATAATGGAACTATAACCAGTCTTATTTCAGCTATTAGGGGATAAATCTGAGGGCAAAACCTTATTGAAAGTAGTAAAGCAGAAATAGAACTTGGGCAGTTGATAACTTGTAAGCTTCTGAATGAAAATAACCCGGAATTATTCTACTTTTAGACTGCTTTGTATATGCCATAATAAAGGTACTTATTAAAACCATTTTTAATTTCGGAATCTTTGTTATTTGCAACTAAAAGCATGTTAATTAAGTTATAACATTTCTTTAACTTTCCTCTCTAGTGTTGTTGTGCAAATAGACAATACCCAAACAATATTTTTTGAAAGCAGTTACCATTTAGAAGTATTTGTCAGTGATTTCGACTTAACTGATTTTTACGGGGTTGCTTCTTCTAATTTTTTTCACACATATTATTAAAATAATTTTAAGTTTTTTAACTTAAATCATTTTCAGTTTATTTCTCTTTTTCAAATATTTGGAATAATAACTTTTAATGATGTATCCTAATTTAGGTATCAAATTGTATAGCAAATAATAGGAATCTGAATTATTTTATTCCTTATTTTTCTTATAATTTATTATTTATTTATTTATTTATTTTGAGACAGAGTCACACTATGTCATCCTTGTGCCATGGCATCACAGCTCATAGCAACCTCAAACTCTTGGGCTTAAGCGATTCTCTTGCCTTAGCCTCCCAAGTAGCTGGGACTACAGGCACCCACCACAATGCCTGGTTATTTTTTGTTGCAGTTTCCATTGTTGGTTAACTGGCCTGGGCCAGGTTCGGGGCCGGGTTCGAACCCACCAACTTCGGTGTATGTGGCTGGCGCCATAACCACTGTGCTATGGGCACTGAGCCTTTAATAATTTCTCGCAATAAGAAGTAAGGTCATCTAGTTCATACTCCACTCAAGACAGTAGTCTCTTCTACAGTTTTCTTGTCAAGTGAGCAAATAATAATAGTCAAATTCGTAGTTATTTTTTTCCTTACAACATCCTTTTACATTAGTTATTACTGTCTTCACTTTTTAAGTGGAGAAACAGATTTACAGTTGTTAAATTACTTGCTTAATAAGATCACTGTATTAGTAAATGTGAGGAACTTCTAATGCTCTTGAAACATAGCATGCTTTTGTTACAAATGGAAGTGGTTTGCTAGTAGTTTTAAATTTTGGTAAGTAAATTTTCAATATGGTATAATTATTTTTAAGCTTAATATTTACTGTTCAGTTCTTAGATGACATAAACATTTTAGGAGTATCAAAAGAGGTTTTTAGGAGTATGAAAAGAGGTTCTTACTGCATCATTCAATAGCAAATTTAAGGCATATAAAAAACAAGGAATATAAAAATGCCCTGGAAAATTTTTTGTTGCTCTACTTTTATTTGTTGTGTTTTCTATGTATATATGGGATGCTATCATATTTCTGTCCTTTCAAATTATGTCTAAGTTGATTTTTGTTAGCGAGTAATATGCTAAAAATGTCTTTAATGTCATTATTTATATCTGCTGTCATTTTAATTATTTAGATTTTTTATTTCAACCAAAAATCGTGTCCAATATGTGCTGTTAATTATATTTTACATAAATATTTAGCTATAATGTTATCACATTTTCCTGTGGTTCCTGTCAAATGAAAAAATTTCCATTATTATGTTTATAAAATTTTTTGGATGATACTCTGAAAGCTAAATATTACCTTGGTAAAAACTGAAACATATATATTAAATGTCTGTTCTCATTTTTATTTGCTCTCTTCAATATCAATATTCCTTTTTTTCAAATTTAGATTTTAATTTTCAGTACTTCAATTATCAACAACCATTTAAAATTTTTCATATATGGTAAAAATATCTTATTAATGTTGTTGATATCTTCGTTTTTCATATCCTTTTATACTCTCATTAGTTTATAAGGTTTTTGTCTCCAGAGAGTCTGCAACATAGACAAAATATGTGCTCTTCTTTGGTAAAATAAAATAACCCAGATCTAGTGGATTTTTGTGTTTGATTTACCATTTTCAGAATTTTATGTGTAATATTCTTGAAAACATCTTGCTTATATGATAGCCTTTGGAAAGTTAACCAACACTACTGAACTAAATCATTGTCTTCTCTGACTGATGCTTATAAGTTTGGGTAGATAAATGGGGATTTTTGAAGTAGCTGGAAAAGTTCTTTTTTTTTTTTAACCTTTTATTTATTTATTTATTTATTTTCAATTAACATGTATTTTATTATTCTTCATTACATTATTTCCCCTCACCCCCTAGTGGTAAGACAGAATTTATTCACAGAAAAGAATACAGAAAACATTAAGGCCCCTGGTAGAGGGAGAGAATTCTAGTGGGGAGAGAGAAGCTCTCTCCGTTTCTCTCCCGGTCTTTCCCCATCTCCTCCTTTAGGCCTTTAGTCTC
>CAUYON010128823.1:0-27943 GCA_963573935.1 Arctocebus calabarensis
CTCTTAGTTTTATAATCTTCCTTCCTAATGTCCTCATTCTTATTTTGCTTAGCATCCTTATCTTAGCAGCAAAAACTAGCAAAAATGCTACAGGTGACCCCAGCCAAATTACCCTCAAAGACAAAGTTAGGGCAAGGAGCAGTGGCTCATGCTTGCAATCTTAATACTTTGGGAGGCTGAGGTGGGAGGATCACTTGAGCTTAGGAGCTGGAGACCAACCTGAGCAAGAGCAAGACTCCATCTCTAAAAATAGATGGGCATTGTAGTCCCAGCTACTTGGGAGGCTGAGGCAAAAGGATTACTTGAGCCCAAGAGTTTGAAGTGCTATGATGCCACGGGCACTCTACCAAGGGTGACGAAGGGAGATTCTGTCTCAAAAAAGAAAAAGAAAAAGAAAGGGAAAGAAAAGACAAAGTTAACTGCAAATGATCTTTCTCTTTCATGTCATCCAATAGTACTTTTGACCCTGTCTCTATTTGCATACTATAAAAACGCCTTCGTTAAGGAAAAGGCCATGATTTTAGTACATGATTCCAGCAACAGAGCTGTCCTCAGTAGGCTGTTGTTAGTGTGGGAACAGAAAGTGAGTATGAGAACACTTCATAAACCATGCGGCCCTGGATGCATGTGGGTGATGGTGATGATGGTGGTGATGATGGTGTTAGTGCTAGTGATGTAGACAAGTTTGCTAATTTTGAATCAATAGGCAAAAAAAAACATGAATTAATGTCCCCAGTAGAGTCATAAACATACTAAGGAGGCAGGGTGACCTCTGGAAAAAGGATAAATCCTGTGTATTGAAGCCTAGACCTGACGAGTTATGATAATGATAGTTCTAGGACTCTACCCCATCCCCCTCAGATCTAGAAAATGCCAAATCCCTCTCTACCTGCGTACTGCTTTTTAGCTAGTTCACTCAAAAGTGTGTTATAAACATCTCTTGTTCGACTAAGTTCTTCCGCCCACACCATCTGGGTGGACTCCCCTTCTGAACCATAGGATTAGGAGTCAACCAACATTGGTCAAAGAGTGGAGTACAAAGAGGCAGGGGCAGATGGCGGGGAAGGCCTGTTTACTGATCCTGGGAAAGTTTCATATGCTACTTATCCTTTACAGCCTCTAACAGTGAGCCCTCTTGAGACAGCCACACGGTTGAAAAGAAATCTGTGGGTTAGCATGAAAAACCAAGATGCTTGCTCTGAGTTAGTCACTGACATTAGGTATGATCTTGGGGAACTTAGTCTGATATTTCTCACTTAGTAAATGGGAACAAAAGGACCTCCACTCTCTTTCAGAAACTATAAATTTGAAATCTACAGGTTGAGATTTTGCTTACGGATGTCTTTTGTTTGAAGTTGTTCTTTTTTAAATTAATGCTTCAAACAAGGGATACGCTCAGACGAAATCCTCACCACTCTCTCTCTTTTGGTTTCCCAAAGGATCAATCTAACTCAACAGTTTAGTGAGGGGCTACAGTGATGGAGTGCCCAGAGGGTCATCCACTCCTTTAACAAACATTTCACTGCTAACTACATGCCGGGAACTGATCCACGCCCTGGCCTCGCCGGGGGAGTTCCCACTGTTATGGGAAAGGCAGACACAGCAGAGATTATATAAAAAAAGTATACACAGGTGCCCTGTGTACTCAGAACAGGCAGCTACAATTCCATTTTGGTTAGACCATAAAAGAGACTTCATGGGGAGCAGGAGTATACAAAATGGAAAAAACTGAGTTACAACTGGATGAGAGAAATTTCTTAACCTTCTAAAAAAGTTCACACTTTCTTTCCTTTGGCAAATAAGAGAAGAAAGGTAACATTTTCCCTAATTTAGATATGGGAAAATAGTGTACCCAAATCATGCAAACTATATAGAAGATCAAGACAGAGAACACCTTGATGGCCTAATTCTTGGTGAGTGCTCTGTACATTAAACAATGCTCCTCAGTTCTTTTTTTTGGCCGGGGCTGGGTTTGAACCCGCCACTGCTAGGACATGGGGCCAGTGCACTACTCCTTTGAGCCACAGGAACCGCCCTGCTCCTCAGTTCTTTCATCTGACTGAAAGTTCTTGGATTTCATCGCCTCCCCGCTCCTTCACATTTTTATCTTACTCTTCCTCACAAACTCCCATGCTCCCACATACAGATGTGATTCAAAGCTCTGTGTCCTTTTCTCCCAAGTTTGTCACCTTCCTCTGGGCAACCCTGGCATGTTGAAAGGGGGCTGACTGTAACAACAGGGGGAAGACTCACCCTCCCTGGTACCACAGCTCACCAGGGCCTGTGGCCTCCTCTTGCAGGTCTTATCTCTGAGAAGCCTTCCAAGAGGCCTCAGTAGCCTGTTTGACTCAGGGGACAATTGTTTTGTTTCTTCTTCATGTCTCAGTGGTTTCTTCTCTCCCCGAAGAACTTTCCTTGGACGGAGAAAGAATCCTCTCCACTTTGAGTGACAATTTCACAAACTAAGAGTGTAACTTGGATGTCATTCCTGCTTCTTCTTTTTTTGAGACAGAGCCTCGAGCTATCACCCTGGGTAGAGTGCTGTGGCATCACAGCTCACAGCAACCTCCAATTCCTGGGCTCAAGCAATTCTCTTGCCTCGGCCTCCCAAGTAGCTGGGACTACAGGGGCCTGCCACAATGCCCGGCCATTTTTTGGTTGCAGCCGTCATTGTTGTTTGGCGGGCCCAAGCTGGATTCGAACCCACCAGCTCAGGTGTAAGTGGCTGGTGCCTTAGCCCTTTGAGCCACAGGCGCTGAGCCAAGGTTACACTTCTTTTGATTATTTTCAACCATTTGAAAATGTAAAAACAATTCTTAGCTCAAAGGCAGTGTTAACAGGCAGTCGGACAAATTTGGTCTATAGGTAATAGCTTGCCATCACCTGCCAGGCCACACAGAAGAAATCAGTGCAATATGATTGGCTGGCTTCTCTCAGGAGCCACTTTTCAGAAACCATATGAAAACAGGATGGGCGGCTTGTACAGGGTATGTTGAAAGTCTCCCTCAAGAAGCAGGAATGAGGCTTGGCACCTGTGGCTCAACAGGCTAAGGAGCCAGGCATGTACACCTGAGCTGGCGGGTTCGAATCCAGCCCTGGCCCGCCAAACAACAATGACGGCTGCAACCAAAAAATGGCCCGGGCATTATGGCGGGCGCCTGTAGTCCCAGCTACTTGGGAGGCAGAGGCAGGAGACTCACTTGAGCCGAGGAATTAGAGGTTGCTGTGAGCTGCAATGCCACAGTACTCTATCCAGGGTGACAGCTTGAGGCTCTGTCTCAAAAAAAAACAAACATACATTCCGTTTTCAGAGTGATGTGCCATTCCACATGTATATAACATTTTCCCTATCTAACGAATCCCTTTCTAATTGAGAATAAAAGCACATAAAAAATAAATCAGAACACTGAGTTGAATATTCATATAGTCTCAACTATATAACAAATGTTCACAGCACTGGTAAGTGAATATTTTTCAGTATTGTAGCAAAATATTTCATTTCCCTGGAAAACTCTGTATCATCTATCGCATACCCTTCTGAGTTATCAGATTCTGATTTATTCATTGTCTGTGAATTTGCATCATTTTGCAAATTACAGGAAACTATAATAAAAACTCTGTATTGCCTGGTGGAGATTCGACTTCTTCTCCCTCTGGAAAAACCAGCTGGGGTTCTTACCTGTAAATTGGAATGGATCCTGTTACTTTGCCAGATTCTTGGTCATTTCTTATGAAGTTTTCAACTATTCCAGTTTTCTTTAATATCTGGCTACAATCCTCCAGACTAACAGTTCTATTTTTTCTCCCTCCTGCCTGACACTCGCATCACCAAGAACTAAAACCTAACGGCCAAGAACCCATCTGAGGTGCTAGACTTCTTTGCACCTGACCTTTCCCTTCAGGACCTGAAGAAACCCTGTGAATTGACTCCCAAAGACTTGATATAAGTCTCAAAGGACTTACTGTCACAGTAGACCAAGCATGCACTGAAATTGTACCTGGACAAGCCATTGCCTGGACCACTGAGAAGTCTGAAGAAATGCTCGGGTTATACAGGCCTTTACATGAGGAGTAACCAAGACTGCAAACAACATCACCAAGAGTACAGATATCCTAGCTAGAGAGCTTCAAGAAGATTGATTAGCTGTGCAGCTTAACCGACTGGCATTCATATAATTTTGGCCTCCGGGAGGGGGGGTGCATGCACAGCAGTTAGAAGCAATACTATACATTTGTTCCCCAAAGCATCTCTAACATCTTAATCACATTTGAGATGTCAACAAAGAAATTTGATGAATATCTACAATTCTCCTGACTCTTGATCTAAAGATTTTCCTCTATTCATTTCTTGGAATCCAGTGAACTAGTTCCCTTGGGGTTCAATTCCTGGCTCTTTAGGTTAGTATAACCTTTTCTTTTTATATCAACATTTCCCTTTTTCACTTTAGGCATCCCTCTTTTGAAATACCTGATCTCTAGGTATCCTAGAACAACTTAGCTTTGCTACCACCCCTCAACAGATGGATCAACTGTATAGTAGAAAAAAAACTATTTTCTGTTTATCCTTCATTGTGAAAGAGCTTAGGAAATTTCACCCCCAAAATATGACTCCTGGGTAAAAAGAGTATTCCCCCACTGCCTAAATATAGAGTATCAATTTTCCCATGCTAAAAGGAATTTTACATTTATAAAAGAGGTTTTCATTTTTGAAGTTATCTTATACCAGGAAAATAACTACTCCAGGAGACAGCTTTTATCACCTGAGAAAGCCAGGATATTTGAATTTCTATAAGGGATACCCTAGCAAAGCTTTCTTCAGCCTTGCCCCTGCCTCAAGAACATGCATGGAGGAGGATTTGGCAAGGCACTTTGGCTATACTCTGATTTAGCCCACACCCACAAAGCATAACACAGACATTATTCCTAAAAAATAGAAATCTTTCTATTGTTTACTTGGAAATCTTTAGAGAAAGTCCCTCTGCCATCAGGTTCTAGCTTCAAACAGTTCAAACATAAAATACTTAAGCTACTACTAAGCTCTTACCAAACCAAGACAAAAAAAGATTTCCCAAACACAAGACTATTTAGGATTATAACTATGTGCCAGGCAGGGTGGCACATGCCCATAATCTCAGCTACTCAGGAGGCTGAGGTAGGATCACTTGACCTCAAGCATTTGAGGCCAACCTGGGCAACATAGCAAGACCCCTTCTCAGTAAAATAAACTCTATAAGGCTGTTGGTCTCTCTGTCTCTGGAAATGTGTGAAGAGATTTAAGAAAATAGGAAGGATTTAACTCTCACCCCCATCTTCAACTTCTCCACAGATTCAGTCCTTTCTCAGACTAGAAAGAGGAGTATCCTGCATGCATGTGACAATACACAGTCCCCCTCTATCTCTAGTCTTTCTCAATTGTATTATCTAAAATTAGATCAATGTTGACTCTTCCTATACACGTATGTTATGCTCAAATGCCTTTAGGTTAAATTTCTAGCTGTTAACAGCATGAGGGGTACAGTTAAATATAGCCCCTAAGGTGAGCTTCACCAAACTCTCTCCCCTGATGGGTGAAATCTTGGGGAGTGCGAATCATTTCCACTTCAAAAGTGTTTTAAGAGTTGCTCACTAGTCTTCTCTGACAAAAGCCTTTTGAGCCTTTAACAAAGTGTCTTACTTCTTAAAAGATCAAAGTCACATAACTCCATGAATAAGTCAATTTAAGATTAAGGCATTCAAGTTCAGTCTAAAAAAATCTAACTTCTGGCCCAAGGTGGGCTCCAAATATAACAAGTATTCTTTAACTTACATTGAATTGTTTTAAAAATCCATGCCTATGTGCAGCTCTCCATGGTTCTTCCTTCTTTTTTGCTTGTGCCAAGTTTCATTGACCACATCCCGCAACTACATTTGTGATTTCCTTTGTTTGCACCACAAAAATATAATCTTTGTTGACAATCATAAGACTTTGAATTCTCCTAGTTCTAGCATATGCATAAGATAATTAACATCCTTTGAAATTTTTATTTATGATATTTGATATTCAAGTAGGAAATTGAGGCTCAGTGACATCAGTGGTTTCAATCACAAAATAGCAGAGCAGGAGAATATGTCAGTTAATCTTATTCCAGTTGCTTACTCATGGAATTTTTTCAATAAATATTAAGAAGTGACTTTATGTCATGTACTATGCCAGAAACTGGAATACCATGGTGAGTTGGACAGTAAGCTAATACCCCAACTGTCTGGATTCACTTTAGTTGTCCCCTAATCATTTCATATTTCCTTTTTTTAGGACATTATAAATGTTCAATACCTACTCACTGAGTTGAATACAAAATGCACTCTTGTGTACATGAAAGATGTTTCAGATGGTGAGTACTGAGATTTTTGACTGGATGGGTTTCTCTAGGGTGCATCTTTTAGGGGGTAAGTTTCTATCTTAAGTTGTATTTATCAAGTAGATAGTGAAAAAGAGTCTCTCTGAGTCTTTGCCCCTTCTCCCTAACAGCAGTTAGAGTTTCTACTCGGAGAGGGAGAATTGATGCAGGACATTTGGCGCCCTAGCCAGCTCAGCGGAGCTGGCGGACCTGCCGCCTCCTCTTTGGCTGTGTTGGTGCTACGGCAGCCAGCTGAAGAGCCTGCAGGCTGGATGACAGGCAAGGAGGGGGACTTCCAACCCCCACCAGAGGCTCCAATAGCCAAAAAGGCTGGACAACTGCCAAGGAGAAACCTGTGCCTTGGTGTCTCCTTCACTTTACACTTAGGACTAAATGTGGAACCCCCATTTCCTATGCCTAGGTCAACTTCTTGTGAATTTCCTTGGCCTCAATTCCATGAATGGACTGTATCCATTCATTGATACATTCATTCACCTCGCCCCCGGCGGAAGGGACTGTATTCATTCGTTTCCTGGCCAAGGAACCCATACACCTATATATACCCTGAGACTAAAGGCCTAAAGGAGGAGATGGGGAAAGACCAGGAGAGAAACGGAGAGAGTTTCTCTCTCCCCACTTGAATTCTCTCCCTCTACCAGAAGCTTTAGTGTTTTCTGTATTCTTTTCTGTAAATAAATTCTGTCTTACCATTGGGGGGTGGGGTGGAGGGAAATAATGTAATGAAGAATAATAAAATACATGTATTTTTCAAAAAGTAAAAAAAAAAAAGAAAAGAAAAAGAGTCTCTCCTTGACCAAACTTTTATCAGTCTATTCTGAATCCTCAATTTTTTTTTACTTCCATGACCTTCTTTGTGTCACCCAACTTCAACAAGGATCCTGCTAAGACAGTTTGGCCAAAACCCCACTTAACACCTGATCATCCTCTATATCCGATTATGTTCCCTTTTCCTCTGCCCTCCCCAAGGTGATATATGATCATCTTGGCCTATTTTCAGCAAGCATCCTGTTAGGTCAGTAAAGCTCAAGAAATTTCAGCCTAAAATATGACTCCTTGAATTAAAGGCTCTTATAGAAAACCAATTCCTTGTAAGGGGCTTTCCCTCTATTTGCATAACCAGAGGGATCCAACAAAAGAATAATCAACTTCTCTTCCTTTTCCTGTTATCTCACTATATTGCAAGAAAGAAAATCAAGAATGCAACAAGACCTGGCCCAAATCATTTAAATATACTACCTGTCTCTCTAGGTTAACTTATCATTGATAAGTCAATCTGTTTCTCCATCCATTCATCCTCCCTAGCCACCATTTAGTGCACCTAAACAGAATTACCTATATTACTCATCTCCCCTTCCCCTCTAAAAGGAAGGTCTAAAAATATCTAGATCCTACGAGATATTGGGTAATCACTGTGATTCCCCCCATGCCCATAGTAAATAAACCTCTTCTTATTATTAATCTTCCTTTATTGTGAGTTGATCTTTCAGCAACCTTTTGAAGGAAAGGGAAATTTTCCCCCTCACTTCCACATCAGTTTAGCCAGAATCCCCCTTACCCCTGATGTTTCCTCTTAGTAAAGTTTTATCCACTGACCCCTCACTTGGGAGACCTACTCCTTGGCAATAAATTCCCACTTTTTCTTATTGTATTCAAGAATTGAGTCCAATCCTATGCAGAGGTCCCTTTTCCCCTATTGCAATAGTCCTTAATAAGATCTGTTTTTACCACTTTAACTACTGTCATGCTCTGGCTTATCTTTAATAATAGCAGGGAAGAGCCTCAAATTCAGCTACCAGAAGTTCAGCCAAGACTAAATATGATGACTTCTGTTTTCTTTCTTTTTTAGTAGCTGTCTGTTCTTTAAAGAGCAACCAAAAGGACTTTGTAATTATACAAACTATACGGGAGGAAGAATTGCTTCCTTCTACCCTACTTGGTTCTTTGGCTTATCTACAAATTAAATTAACATAAGACCTATTAACAGAAGAAAAACAATTATCATTACATACATATGCACAGGAATCTCACAAAAATATGAAACTCAAGGAAGTAACCAGATGATTGAGGCTAAGCTATTGAAAGGAATGGGAGTTTGAAACGTCTGAGTCTTGGAGGAGACAAATTATGAGAAAGAGAAGGGAGAAAATATATGGTGAATAAATTTGTCCTTATTATGATATAAAACTCAGGTGATAAACATTGGCTTAGAGTATCTGTCTTCCTGGTATAGATACCTTTGCTAATAAAGATATCCTTTTTACATGTAAATTTTCTTTACAAAAGGGAAATTTTATACTTTATTTTAGGCAGTTGAGTGGGAGGCCAAGAGCTTTTCCCTACATTGGCTGGTTCTTAATTTCTTTTACCTCAAAATAATCAATATGCCAAAATGGCATATTTTGGGGTGACATGTTCTGAACTCCTTCAAAATCAAGTCTCAAACTTGTTTAAAATCCTGCTTTAAAGAACCTCAATAGCTTTCCAATGTTATCAAAATAAAATCCAAGCACTTTCTCTTGGCCTAACAGTGATTTTTAAAGCATGGTCCTGGACCAACAGCAGCAGCATCACCTGTGAACTTGTTAGAAATGCAAATTCTAGAGGTCTTGGATGTACCCAGACCCCCAGAATTAGAAACTCTAGGGATGGGGCCCCAGAACCTGTGATTTAACAAGCCCTCCAGATAATTCTGATGCTTGCTCAAGTTTGTGAGCCACTGGCTGACAAGATCCCACACAGTCTGGCTCTTGCTGACATTTCTGACCTCATCCAGTTCGACCCCCTCCCCGATCCACTTTACTGTAGCCACTCTGGCTTTCTTTCTGCCTCTTGACTATCCAATCTGATAGTAACACAGGAATTGTTTACTTGATCTTCCCTCTGTCTGGAATGCATTTTCTGATATCTTTTTATGGCCTGTCTCTTTTCATCTTACAGCTCTCAACTAAGATATCATTTTTCTTAGAGGAGCCTTCCCTAACTACCATATCTAAAATCACCTTCTTCCATCCACTATCTTGACACTTCCTTTTATTTTCTTCTGTTAATGGAAAAAAAATTCTGTAAAATAATTTAAAGAGTTTTATTATGAGCCAAATATGAGTGATCATGGCCCAGTCTCAAAAGATCCTGAGAATATAAATCCAAAGTACCTAGGATATGCTTTGGTTTTATACATTTTTAAGGAGGCAAGAATTACAGGTAAAATAATAATTCAATACATGGGAAATGTACATATTGGTTTGGTCCCAAAAGGTAGAATATCTCAAAGTAAGGGCATACAGGCTATAGGTGGGTTTAAAGATTCTTATTTGTAATTGGTTAAAAAAATAAGGCTTTGTCTAACAACTTGGAGTCAGTAGAAAGGAATGACTGAGTTAAGAAAAGAGGAGTCTGAAGCAGCACCTGTACCTCAATGGGTAGGGCACTGGCCACATACACCAGGGCTGGCAGGTTCGAACCCAGCCTGGGCCAGCTAAAACAACAATGGCAACTGCAACAAAGAAAATAACCAGGCATTGTGGCAGGCACCTGTAGTCCCAGCTACTTGGGAGGCTGAGGCAAGAGAATTGCTTAAGCCCAAGAGTTTGAGGTTGCTGTGAGCTGTGACGCCATGGCACTCTATCCAGGGTGACAGCTTGAGACTCTGTCTCAAAAAAAAAAAAAAAAGAAAGAAAGAAAAGGGGAATCTGCTAATCAGAGAGCAAGTCACAATATACTCAAAGTGATCTGCTAAGTATTAATAAATTGATAGCTTTCAGTCCAATTAGTTTTGTTTGTTTTCATTTTTGGTAGAGACAGAGTCTCATTTTATCGCCCTTGGTAGAGTGCTGTGGCGTCACACAGCTCACAGCAACCTCCAACTCCTGGGCTTAGGCGATTCTCTTGCCTCAGCCTCCTGAGTAGCTGGGACTACAGGCACCCGTCACAACGCCTGGCTAGTTTTCTGGTTTTGCAGTTTGGCAGAGGCCGGGTTTGAACCTGCCACCTTTGGTATATGGGGCCGGCGCCCTACTTGATGAAACACAAGCGCCACCCTTTCGGTCCAATTAGTAATTTAGTATCTTACTTAGCCTTAGGTCCAATTAGTAATTTAGTATCTTACTGTTACAAAGAGTCTGTTCTGTCAATCTTATGATCTCTGTATCAATGTCTTTATATAGTGATCAAGAAAATGCCATGAAGGCTATCTGTAAAAGTACGATGAAAACATTTCTGAATGTTTATTAATCATGCCCTATGATTGCACCATTGTACAGAATTATGATTCAATAAAATTATAAAAAAAAAAAAAAAACTATGCCCACGTTAAACAGCCAAGGATAATTTTTTCCAAGAGCATTGTTGTAGAGATAAGAACTCAAAGCTCAATCTGAACTCAGTGCCACTGAGACAAAGACCTGGAGTGCTTTTAGGAGCTGTGGCAGGTGCTGCATAAGCCATCAGCTTTTGCTAAATGGCTTTACCCACAGGCAGCTAGAATCTCTCCCAGTCTGCAGGCCTCAAGAAGCTAGTGCTTAGGGCAATTAAACTCCTTCAGCCCACAGAGATGGGGCAGGGCCCTCTCTTCTTTGATGTCATATTTCTAAAGGGAAGCCCCCAGGTCCTTTAGAAAGACATTCCAGGTTTGTAACACTGGCTGGAGACTTTTGAAAAGATTAACATCTCAAAGGGGGAAAGAAGTCATTTACCAGGACACTGTTTGCTAAAGTCAATGCTCTGAGGCAGGGGATGTCATAGGCCTGTGGCAGGAAGAAGTGTTTCTGAAGCTTCGTCCCTCGGAGAGAAATGGGAAGGCATTGGTCAGAAGGCAGAGGGTCATCTCCACAGCTGGGCTTGCTCTTTCACGCTTCTGCTGCTGTCATGAGGAGGACATGGCAGGGCCAGTTCCACTTCCTTAGGGTTTTCAGAGTGATGCCAGTCTTAAACCCAACCCCTAAGGAGCCAGAAGCCCAACTCCCCTTGCATGGTCCCCAGAGCAGAGGCAGAGCCCGGGTCAAATGCACACCTGAGAGCTGGAGAATGAACATTTGCTGTTGTCATCCAGTTTGAGCTGCTCCATGTCATTTTTGTATGAAAATGTGCCTGAGCAGTGCTCAATAAACACTTGCAAAAGGAGAAAATTACAGTTGGTTCTCTTAGGTGTCTTCTTTGATCCAGTAGAAAAGACTGGCCAGCCTTGCCTTTATTTTTGCCAACCCCCATCTCACTTGTATTTCATTTACTTGTGTAGGTGTGTGCCCAACCACAGAGGGGCAGCTTTCAACATATTGTCAGGAAAGGTCTATCATTGAAGGTGGGTTGATTACGTGCCTGGAAGTGGTGAGCCAGGATGGGAGAAAATAGCTCTGTCCCATATCCAGACAGTGTCCCATAACTGTTCTCTGAGCTGCTTCCTAAAACCAGCTGATCACTGGCCTGAGTGATCCGGTAGCTGTGGCCTGCCCCTCCCCAGGAACCACCAGGATCAATAACGATGGGACCAGACTCTAAAACCCTTCTGGGTTGAGTTTTCAGCAGTGCATTAAGTCGGGCAGCTCAGGAGCACCTAGCAGGTTGTTCCTAGACACCAGGAAGACAAAGAAAGGCATAACACATTCTCACGGAGTCAGTGCCTCATACGCACTAGGCATTAATGATAGAGAAGCTGCTTTTTTCTCCTAATCATCTGTGACCATTTCAATTATACGACACTAGTTAAAATACCCACAATGATTTTTGTTTTTGTTTTAGATGTCACCGAAAATAATAAATGAATTAAACCCTTACTTGCATATATTTCTAGTAACTGTCAGGGACTAGACAGGGCTGATCCTACATTGAATTTCACTTGATGGAAACAGTCATGGGGCGAAGGCTGAGTGGGAGGTTATGTTTAATCAATAGGAAGGCATGTGGGATAAAAGTTAAGCCTCTATGAAAACATAAAAATCAGACGTGGGACCATAAATAACCTCAGATAACACCGTAGAACAACGTCAGGACACAGTTTGAAATGCCCAGTTCATGAATCTCTGACTGTCGGAGCCACATGGCATGTTGAGGAGAGCGAGTGACTGCCTGGGCAGCGTGTATTTGCTCTTTTCTCTGCTTGGAAAGTGCTCTTCCAAATTCCACACACCTGGCTCTCTCTTCGCTGGGCTCTCCACCCAAATTCTATCCTCAGAGCAGTTTTCTCCGATGTGTCTCCCGCCATGCACACACCCGTGCCCACTGTCTCCACTGGATTTTTGTTTGCACCCTAAACCTTTGCTCATTTAAATTGTCTCCCTTATTTTGCTCACTTATGTGACCACTGTTTTCCTTTTCCTTTAGAATATGAACTTCTGGTGATTAGGAATCAGCTACAACACTATTTCTTGCTGTATATCTAGTGTCTTCAATAGTCCTTAGCAAACAGCAGGCATTCAAGTAACAGTTGAATAAAAAATAACCCTTTTACTTTATAGATTGTTAAGTTGAGGCCCAGAAATGTTAAGTAACTTGCTCAAAGCCGCCTGGCTACCTAGTAGCAGAGCTAAGACGCAAGCCCTGACTGTTGGTGGGTTCAGCCTCTCAGACACCTGCAGAGAATCTGATACCGAGTTTCTTGCTGCAGGGTTCAACCCAAATGCTGGTGGCAATGGTAATATCATTTTGACAATTAAACCCAATGAGAGATTAACGTTGAAGATTTTCTGAAGCACACATATGTGACCTCCAAAAGTGCGTTTGAAAATGTTCTTTTTTGCCAATGACATTAGCACATTAGAAAATATTTTCACACCAAAGGGTATTACCTATGATCACAGGTAAAAGTGCTCAGACATTCGTAAGTAAGGGACACTGATGAAGAATCACTACGATTCTATTTTACAGCAAAATGACTATAATGAAGCCAGAGTGTCTTGGTGCTATGTAGCAAAATCATTACCCCACACCCTGGAGGTTGATTGGTAATTTGAGCACTGAGTTAATATTCCAGTCTAGAAATCCAGCCCAGAACTCATGCTCAGGGCAACTGAGTAACTCAAAGCAATTACAGTGCCACACCAGAGTTGTCCGGTGGGCCTCTGGCCACACGTGCAAATGATGCTGGTCTGTGCTTGGATTGGCTATCATTAAGAAGTGTGGAAAGTTACCATTTCAACAGCCACTGCACACCTGCTGAGTGTCAGGCCCTGTGGTTTATGCTGTGTGTACAAAGTTGACATGTCCCTGACCCAGGGAAGCCCACATAAGGACATTGGCTAAGAAGCACAGAATCCACTCTGGATAGTGACAAGTCACAGTATGGATTGGTGAGGACTTAAAACAGTATTAATCCCTTAGATGTTAAAACCGGAGATAGAACACACAGGAAAGCTGTGGCTACTACCTGAGTGACCCCCAAATCAAAAGCTAAAGATGCACTTGACATTCTGGACCAAGTCAGAGGAAAGCCCCCTCTTGTCTGGCAGCCACTGGGGCCTCTGTGATGTCCTGCTCCAAGCAGACGTGGTCCTGGCTAAGAGGGCACTCAGCTGCTCTCAGGTTAGTATTATTTACCATCAGCTTCGATGTAGCCTTTTAAATGGATGAGCATTAACAGCCTTTCCTGGAACAAGGAGAAAAGGGACAAATTGCCCTCGTTCACCATCCCTCGAATTCTCTTCCCCCAGCAAGAAGCCTGAGGTGGGTGGTGACTGCAGAGCTTCCCATCAAACCAGGGAGATGAAGATTTTGAGGTCTCGGCCCACTAGTGACTGAGAATTTCTCGTGTTAATTTTCCTCCAAATGCACAGTGATAGATTTCCCAAGACAATCAGTCCAGACTATCACAATTGTAAATAGGGAAAATTCAGCAGAAATAAAATTGATCGTATTAATCAAAAATGTGAAAAGTTATCAGCACACGGAGGGGAAATCTATCAACAACTGTAGAGTGCTGGGGGAGAAGGATGTGACTCAGAAACACATGTGGCACTGTGGACACACCCCGTCACCATCCATTCCTACTGTGACAATAGAAGGCTGTGGCTGTTTAGACCACAGATTGCATTCCACCCAGTCTGGAGGGCCGGCCGACTAATGGAGCACTGTGAACATTGCACTTTAAAAATATCCTGCCACTAATGAAAACCCATTTGCCTCACAAGTAGGATTTGAGTAAAGTAGTCTGAGTCAGGAGAGGATTGAAAGTATCAAGTGGAAGCTTCATTTAGTGCAGGAGAAGTAGTTCAATTGCTTTTAGTGTACTTAATATTTGGAGATAAATTCTTACCCTGCAACCTTTAAGGCAGCTGGAAGTTTCAATGAGCCTGGGGACCAGTTAGCTTTCCAGCTTGTTGGGTCTCAAACTTCACCTCTAAGATTAGCTAGTCAGCTCACCAGCACATGCCCTTGGGTCCTGGGCATGCAGCTTTGTAGTGGCTCATGGAAAAAGAAAAAAACCTTCATAATCAGAGTTGTATGGAGCTATATGAGTTGTTGGGTGCTGTGCTTCTGTCCCCTACAAATTCATATATTGAAGCTGTCATCCCCAAGGCCCCTGAAGACGGAATAAAGATGAAAGGAGGTTATCAGGATGGGCCCCTGGCCCGACAGAATTGATGAGCTTGTAAGAAGAGGAAGCAGTTCAGACTTGTCTCTCTTAGATGAGCTGAGGAAAGGCCCCGTGAAGTTGCAAAAAGGAGGCAGACGCCCGTGAGCCAAAAACGAAACTGATCCTGACAGCACCTAGATCTTGGACTTTCCAGCCTCTGGAACTGTGAGTAATAAATAAGATAAATGATAAAATTCACAAAGTGTGGACCAGGTTTGCAGGCCCATGGGCCTTCATGAAGCTCCTGACTTATGCCAGTCTCTGAGGATGCAGAGACAGATATGGCACAGTCTCTCCCACAAGGAGCAGACCAATTGCGGGAGAGAGACCCGCGAATAAACAAAGTAGGAAGCAGTGTGATGGATGAGCCCAAGACATGGAAATAGGGTACAGCGATGACAAGACAGGTGCATAAACAAATAAAAACCTGCACCTCCATCTCCCTTGTGGGGCTGAGTCTCCACTGTAGCCAGAGCCCTGCAGAGGGTGGAGGAAGGACTCACTACCCCCCACCCCCAGACACCAACTCCTGGAGGCCAGGACCCTGGGAACAAGTGTCCTGTGCAGCCCTGCACCCTTTAGATCCTTCACTCTTGACTCCTTCATGCAAGGAGACGTGTTTAGACCATTCCCTGGGAACAGTTTTGGAAGCATCAGAAAACTGCACAATTATGAGCACACAGCTGGTGATCAATAAATGCAAGTTTAACCGTAGTGGTCTGGGGACTTATCCTGGCTGTCTTCCCAAGAAAGCGGCTTCATTTTTAAAACCAGAAGCACATTTGGCTCCGATACCGGTCAGGTAAGTGAGGGTGAGCTGGGGAGCTAACCACCCCCAAACTCAGAGTGGCTTTGGAACAACAGAGAATCATTTCTTCATTTTTTATTTTATTTTATTTTCAAAATGGTCTACATTTATTTTTTTTCACATAGATCATGAATACATTTGTGCATTTGTGGGGTACAGAGTCTCACTCTGTCACTCTGGGTAGAGTGCCATGGTGTAGTAGCTCACAGCAACCTCTTGGGCTCAAGTGGTCCTCCGTCCCCCAAATGCCCAGGTGTTTTTAGAGTCAGGATCTCACTCTGGCTCAGGTTGGTCTCTAACTCCTGAGCTCCTGAGACAATCCACCTGCCTCGGCCTCCCATAGTGCTAGGATTACAGGCATGAGCCACCACCTCTGGCCAACATTTATTTCCGACTTACATTGGGTCCAGTGACAATCAGTCAAGTCTTTGATTCTGCTCCTTGAATCTTCAATCCTAGACCAATCCCATGGGGGAGAGTTCTGGAAAGCTCTGTCTGTAAAGCAAATGTCCAGGCGTGAGAGTGACCCATGGCCTCTCTGTTAATAGCTCCACCAACCACGAGAAGGAGGAACACACATTTAATTTTTAGTACCTGATGTGGGGATGGTGCACAGCTCGAGTCTTCCACAGCCTCCAGTATCTTGTGTTTTAAAGAATTCAATAAATTGTAAAAAGCAGTCCATCCTGGAAGAACCATACACAAAAGGATTCTAATGTTTTTAGAAAACTCAGAGAATAAGGAAGAGAAAATGAGGATTCTGCCCCCCACACGTATAAACACCACTCACGTGTACATTTCCTTTTGTCGCTAAGAATTTTGGTCCTCTAGGCGGAAACATTTTTGCCAATTTCTCTCATCCCCTTTAAGAAGGGCCTCTTTGCCTTCTTGATCTGGGTAGAAAATCGATTTTTGTCACTGAGGGCGAGCTTGGGTGCCCGCGGATACCTCTAAGTGACAGGCTTCATTCCTGACGGCATTGTGTTCTTGATTAGACGCGTGTCCCTCGACTGTCCAGACTCTGTTTGCCACATTTATTTTGTGATTCTCAATGTTCTACCTCCCCTGTCTACTCCCCCAGGGCTTCCCTTATCATCTTTCCTGACACTTTCTCCATCCCCCCACCCCTTCCTGAGCCAAGTAGGTGCAAAACTCACTCCAAATTCCCTTCCACACCCCTCATCCTCCATGGGAAGTCTCTCTGGAATTCCCACGAAGCGTCGACTAATTTTCTCCTGTGTTCAGTTACACTCAAGCCGCTATTTTGTTCTTTTTACACACAGAACATCTTTGATTTTATTCAACTGGTTTAAGAGTCTTGGAAGGTAAGGTGTATTTTAAGTTTTGATGAACCCAACCCGATGCGCCTTTTTATAAATCTTCCAAGCTCTTCAAGACAGATAAAGAGTCAATGCCTGCTATTTAAAATTTCACATGTCATTCTAGAGATATTTTTCAACTTCTTTAATGATTGTTACAAGCATTAAATAAGACCTCACATCCACTAGGACAAAAGAAGTGAAAGAAAGGAAACAGGAACTTTCTCAAATAGAAGTAAACAACTGAAACATTTAAATGAGATCAGGCAAAATGGACTGCCTTCTGTCTCCCTGAAATGCTCTTCATAGCATGTTCTCCTCAGAGGAAAATAAGCTTCTGGATGGCAGGACTGCTTTATCTTCTCATCCTTAAGCAATATATTAGCTAGCATTGTTCTGTTTCTCTGGTGCCCACATGTGGCAAAGTGTAAAATAGCTGATGCACCAAGAGGACCAACTACTCACTCCTTTTATGTGTTTATCTCTTATTCCCCTGAGATGGGATTGAGGTGATGCACTGCTGGCCGGGACACTGCACAGGCCCAACGCTCATCGCCCTGCAGTGGGGCTGTTCATTTTGATCATGGTTGAGGAGGGCGTTGTCCACTGAGACCGCTGGTTCTTTCACAACTGATAAGAAACCTTAAGATCATGCAACAATCACAGTCCTTATTGAAATTCTCCCTAGATTTGCCAACATTGTTAAATGTGGCCTGAGCACATTCTACTCCAATAGTTGCAAGACGCTTATAAGTACTCTAGTAGCTTGGCACCTTTACCAGATAGCGCTTGACATTGTGTGGCAGGTAAGCAAATCTCTCTCTCTCTCTTTCTCTCTCACATTCTCTCCATCCCCCCTCTTTATCCAGCTATCATTTATCTATCTATCTATCTAACTGTCTATCTATCTATCTATCTACCTGTGTGTCTATCTATCTATCTGTCTACCTACCTACCTACCTGTGTATCTATCTATCACCTACCTATCTGCCATCTATCTATCTATCTATCTATCTTTGTATCTATCTATCTATCTACCTGTGTATCTATCTATCACCTACCTATCTGCCATCTATCTATCTATCTATCTATCTATCTACCTGTGTATCTATCTATCTATTACCTACCTATCTGCCATCTATCTATCTATCTGTCTATCTATCTATCTATCTACCTACCTACCTACCTGTGTATCTATCTATCTATCTATCTATCTATCTATCTATCTATCTATCTATCATCTACCTATCTGCCATCTATCTATCTATCTATCTATCTATCTATCTTTGTATCTATCTATCTATTTATCTACCTGTGTATCTATCTATCTATCTATCTATCACCTACCTATCTGCCATCTATCTATCTATCTATCTTTGTATCTATCTATCTATCTATCTACCTGTCTATCTATCTATCTATCTATCTATCACCTACCTATCTGCCATCTATCTATCTATCTATCTATCTGTCTATCACCTACTTATCTGCCATCTATCTACCAATCACCTACTGGCTATCACCTATCTATTTAGACTGGTGGAATCTTTTGTCCATATTTGTATAACATGTTGTTCTGACTCTACCGTGTACCTACCCTGGCCCAGCCTGAAATCAGCTATTTCTTTGATGTAATAAAATTCTTTTCAGAAGAAAATTATATCTGAGACTAAATCCAGGGTGCTAAGTATGAGTGTTTGCACAGGGAGTGATCCCTGTACAAATTGCAGGTACAGGGATGTGGGTAGCATATCTAGGAAGGAAGGATATGTAACCAGTAATGATTCCTTCAATGCAAGTTCAAAAAGTAATACACAGATAATGTTGCTTAAAATGTGTATACATTTTGGGGGTGCCCTCAGTATTTTGGTTTTGGCTTTATGGGCATTATATGCAATATCCAAAATTACAGAGCATTACCCTATGGTTCTGACTCATTTTCCTAAGGAGGTTCTTCCTTTCATAGCAAGAACCCTGGCTCCTGATCATAACAATGCATTTAGTCATTTGCTTCATTGTAATACTCCAAAATTATTTTAGAACATTAGAAAGAAAACAGCAGCACAGAAAAAAGCCTATGAAAGATGGTAAGAATATTGTAAAATACTATGTTCATAATTTATATAGACTAGTTATGTTTTTTGTTTATTTCCATCAGCCTAGTTATTGTAGTCATTTGAAATACACTGGGCTTGTTCATTTTACATTCAATTTTATCATTCTTTTTATTCCTTTCCCATTTTTATTGACTTATTGTTTTTGCTTCCAAATTATTTATTTCAAAAATTATTCAAGAAGGTATAAAAAAGCCTCACTCCTCACATTCCATCTGTTCCAACCCTCTAACCTCACCTTTTTCAAGCAACCAGTTTCATTGTCACCTGATTCATTTTCCTGTGGATTTTTTCCCCCCTGGTAAACATAAGTAGAAGATTGCATTGCTTTTTATTTTCTATTCTTCTTTACTCAAAGGGTAGCATTCTTAACATAAAAATATTTCCTGGACAAAAGTAAAACAAAAAATATCTCCTGGAAACCGTAGTTCACAGGACTCTTTTCCTTCCTGTTCACAGTGGAGCAGAGTCCCACTGTGTGACGTGAGACAAGCCATTCACACAACCACGTCCATGCACTTGGAGACCATGGCCACCAGCCTCCCACATGCCTCCTTCAGCCCGTGCATCACAGACCTTCTTCTGTTATGGTGCACCAGAGTCTTTCTGAGAAACCAGTAGCAAAAGGCATAGAAGCTGATAAGGTGTCACTTCCACAATGAGGTTACCCAATGCGCAGCTTCCATCCTGGGCTCTCCCATCCTAGTCTCTGTCTGTCTCAGGTCACGTACTCTGGAGACAGCCAGGTGCTGAGCACACACAGAGAGCAACACAATAACTCAGCACAGGGACAGGAAACATTTTCAGCTAATTTGGCATAGGGATTGTTATTTTTAATTTTGTTATTCAAAATATTATGGGGCTGCAAATGGTTTTGTTACATGGATACTTGCATAATGCTTAAGTCTGGGCTATTTGTGTGCTGATCACCAGAATAAGGCTCACTGTACCTGATAGGTAAGTTTTTACCCCTTACTCCCTTCCACCCTGCCCCCTTCTTGGTTTCCAATGTCTTTTGCCTTAGTTTACTTGTTATTTTTTAATTTATTTCTATCCATGTGACAAAATCCTACAATCATTTAATAATGGAAGGTACATATGCACTTCAGTGGGTACCATGAAGAATGAACCACACAAAGATTTACAAGATAAGCAGGGAAAGCCAAGGAGGAGGCATTGGGCTTCGAGTGAAAGGATACAACATTTAAAAAAAAAAATGTATTCTACATAATGGAGAAAGTTATTACCTTTCATAACAGAAGCCTGAAGATACCATTCCTAGGACTCAAGGATGATATGAATTAATGCAATAAAGATTCTGAATGGAATTAGAATACAAAAATTAATTCCTTATATACTCCATGTTTTTCAATTTTTCAACAATGACCTTGTATTTCTTTACATGTATACATTTTTTTCCATTTTGAGATTATAGTTTTACATGCAGTTGTAAGAAAAATTGCAGAGAGATCCCACGTACCATTAACCAAATTTCCTCCAACAGTGCAATACGGTATGACAAAGGTAAACTATCACAGCCAGGAGGTGGACACTGTCATTGCTGACATTGACGGCATTGACATTATTTAAATTTTGACACTTTTCTGTATTCATTTTGTGTATCTTTGTGTACTTAATTTTAGGCATTTTTCCACAGGTATAGATTTATGTAATCAGCCCCACAAGCGAGAAAAATTTCATCACCATGAGATGTTCCCCTTTCAGAGCCTTGCCCATCCACACCTCACCCCTGGCAACCACTACTCTGTTTTCCATTTTTATAATCTTCTCATGTAAAGAGTGTTTCATAGAAGGAATCATAGGGAAGGGAATCTTTGGGGACTGGCAAAATTCCCTGAAGATTCATCTAATTTTTTTTTTGCATACAAATAATCAGTTCTTTTTTTTACTGAGTAGTATTCCCTGATAGGGAGAACCGCTGGGCTGTTTCCAGTTTTTGACATTTGCGAAGAAAGCTGCTATGAGTGTTCCCATGCAAATTTTGTGTGCCTGCAAGTTTTTACGTTTCTGAAACAAATGACTAAGAGTACAATTGCGGAGTTGTGGTGCTTTTAAAATTGTACAAGTGAAGTACATTTTTAAGAGGATTCCAAACACACAGCACATAGAATGTGGAATGCTGCTTCAATAATTGGAACGTGGTGTCCAGTAGCAGATCCCAAGACACACCCATGCAAAGGAGGATAATTACTTACCTTCTTTAAGGAAAAGAGGAGGAGGATTTATGGCAAACTAAAGATATCTCTTGGGCTCAGCGCCCATGCTCAGTAGTTAGAACACCGGCCACATGCACTAGGACTGGTGGGTTTAAACCCAGCGCAAGCCTGCTAAACACCAATGACAACTACAACAGAAAAAATAGCCAGGCATTGTGGCAGGTGCTTGTAGTCCCAGCTACTTGGGAGGCTGAGGCAAGAGAATCGCTTGAGCTCAAGAATTTGAGGTGGCTGTGAGCTGTGATGCCACAGCACTCTACTGAGGGTGACAAACTGACTCTGTCTCAAAAAAAAAAATATATATATATATATATCTCCAAACCCAGCATATACCACCAAAAATATAGAAAACTTTTCCCAACTGATTAAAAGACAACTTCAATAAATTTCCCCATGGTGGAAAAATGCTTTTTATGAACCCTGCTCTTCCCAATTCAGCTCAATTTCACAGTACATGACTGTCTTCTATTTTATCGCCACTACGGCACCAGAGAAAACAAATGGAATAAATACAATCACTATTGGTAAGTAATAGCTGTTTTCCTTGCAGTTTTAGTGCTATGTTAAACTTCAGAGGCATTTGTTCACTCTGAGAGATGTAACCACCTTAGTGAAAAATATGCTTTAATTGCAAATGTTTAGTTACCACTTTTTTTCATTTAAATTTAAAATAAATTCACTTTCCAGCTTAAGAAAGAAGTATTACCAAAACACAGAGTGGAAAAAAACTTCGAGAGGTGGTCATTACCCTGCTCCCTTAAAGCTTCCTTAAATAGAGAATCAAATCAGCTCTTCCCACCAAGGATCTCAAAACTGCCACTTAGGAGACTTTCTGGGACTGACATTTAATCACAGGAGAGATCAAATCATCCTGCCACCCTGCTCCTCCCCATCCTCATGAAGTTCCGTGGCTCTGCTGGAGTTCACAGAGAAACAGGCAATCCTGCAATCCCCCCCTGCACCAAATAAAGCTGACAGCCGGGGAAAGCCTCATAAATGTTTTAACTGACAGAGCTAAAAATTACAACTGATTCCTTTCTCTCCACACCAGTTGGGCAATAATTATTTTCTCTTGAACTACAAGGAACAGTCTTAAACTTCACACCTGGATGTCTTGCTATACCTGAATAAAAGGATGACCAACAGGAACCCACTTCACTATTTCAAGAAGAAAAATAATAGAGGCACCTCAGGCTTGTCGCTCAAGGCAGACGCACCTCCCTGAAATCTGGTTGGAGACTCCTTGTTTTCAGCGTGACTCCTTCATATGGCAAGGAAGTTTCCCTAAGATTCAAGCACTGATTAGCAGGTAAGATTATCATAAATTATAGTTAAGATCTGAATGTATCTCAGGTTAAGAAGAATGTGGAAACCACATCTACCTGTTGGTCAGAGTTAAGCAAATTGCAAAGTTTAGACTCAAAAATCAAGTTTTAGGACCATGCAGTCCTGCCTAAGACTACCCAAAATTGTGATACCAACTGTACATTTGGGGAGTTCCCCAAAGCACCCCAACATTCAATCATTTGCTTGAAGAACTGAAAACTTACTGAAACCTGTCTACTCAAGATTACAGTTTATTAAACGGAAAGGACTGGGATCAAAATCAGCAAAAGAAGAGATACAAAGAACTGAGTCCGGAAGGGCTCCTGACAAGCTTTCACCGCCTTCCCTGTGGGGTGAGGACACCGTCCAAGCATGACCATATGCATGGAAAATCCCCAGCCAGAGAAGCTCACCTGAGCCTTAGCGTTCACAGTGTTTTTCGGGGGGGCTTCATGATTGAGTAAACTCAACCTCCATGTGCATCTATGGTATATGACCCCAGGCCCCCCACCCTAAATCACATGACTGGACTTTCTGCCCAGGACAGCCACAATCCTAGGACTTTGGGGTGCATCCAGCCCCCCATAAGATCGGAGTGTCAAGTCACTGCCCTAAAGAAAACACTCCTATCAGCTATTATATAGATCACCTTCTGGAAGCTGAGGACAAAGGACACACCTCTTTCTGGAAAGAGTATAGCTGAATTTGTTGACAACATATATACACCATTGTCCAGTGTCCAAGAGTTGCCAAATGGAAACCAGAGGCTAACATTGACTTCCTAATCTGCTTCATTGGCTCCATTCTTCATTTGTCAAAATTTACATTGCAAGATAGGTGCTGCTGGGTATGATTATCAGAAGGTAGCTCAGAGAAGCCCCACCCCTGTGGTCTCGGCTCAGAGTGGGTAACGTTCTTTATCAGACACTTGGTGGCTGCTTGTAAACAGAACTTCCTGTTCATTTTATTTTCTTAAAGAATGTTTACTGGTGGTTTTCTCTGTTACAGTCTGGACCTCTGACAAATCTATTGCTTAATTTGCTTTTGCCTTTGGAGAAGGTAAAATTAGAACCCAAAGGGCTTTCTGGGCAGAAAAACAAAATATCGTATGCAGTTCTCTTTGAGGATCTATTTTAACTTACCTAATTGTGTGTTTTCTTTTTTAAAAAGTAGGTTTTGCTTTCATGAGTGAGGAAGAAATTAAAAACAAAATCAAAATACTGCATTTGAATTTAGGTCTTAAGGGTGGACTTCTGCTGGGAGAAGAAACTAGGAAGAACCATGTTTAGTTTAGATTCCGCAAATAAGGAACAACATGTGGTATTGTTTTTCTGCTGGCTTATTTTGCTTAGTATGTCTTCCTTGTTCATCCAAGTTGTTACAAATGACAGAATTTCCCTCTTCTTTTAATGCTGAATAGCATTACATTGTGCATGAATGCCACATTTTCATTATCCATTCATCTGCAGATGGACACTTAAGTTGACTCCATAATTTTGTTACAGCCAAGCTCTTGGAAGTAGAGAATGCAGCCAAGAGGCTGGGGAAGGGGGGCCTTTGGGGGGGCTGGTTAAAGGCTACAATGTTTCAGATAGATGGGAGGAATATAAATGAATCTGTATTTGAGCTGATACATATGTTGATTCAATCATTTCTCATCCTATACATATATCACAATGTCATAGTGTACTCCATAAATATATACCATTATAATCTGCCAATATTTAATAACTTTTTAAAAAAAGAACAATATTTACAAAAGCTGAATTGATTTTTATTTTTCCTTCATTTAATCCTCTTGGTGAGACTGCCATGAAATCCCTATTTCACCAAGGAGATTCATGGAGAGTCTATTATCTGAGTAAATTCATACAAGTGATTAGTGATGGAAAAGCCACTGCTGATTCCAGCTCTCTGCCTTCAAATGCACGCCTATCTCTGCCTCTGAAAAAGCCCCCTTTCCCTGGATCCGAGTCAGTTCTTTTCAGAACACACTGACTTCTCTGCCACAGTGTTGGGGTGGGGAGCAGAGAACCCAAATGTTGGAGGGACCAGTAGGTGCAATCAGTGCGAGAGACCGATCACAGTTACAACAGAAATCCCCCCCCAGTCACAGGAGGAAGACTCAACTTCCTTGCCTTTAGAAGGAAACCTCATGGAAATATAAGACTATTGATCTGATGCTCTATTTTCATCATGTATTTTTTTCTGTGTATATATCACAGAGGACCAAGGTTCATGTCTAAATACTTAAAAATTTTCAAATTAAAATCTTCTTTTAAAATTGTCTTTCAACATGTAAACCTTTTATGTGCATATTAATTGTAGAAAAAAATGTTATTCTGTGTTACAAAGGAAAGCACTTCTCATTTGCCTCAAACCATATCACTCTCTATTTTCCCCCACTTTTGGTGCAGATGTGGTTAATAATGATATGAACTCAGTCAATATTGTTGAGTCACTTACTCTGTGCCAGACACAGTTGTGAACACTTTACACCCACGGAATGGCTAAATCTGTACAGTGACCGTCTTGGGCAGTGTGCTAGGCTGATAGCTGGTCCAGGGTCACATGTATATTCTAATCCCAGGAGTTGTGAAAATGTAACCTTCTTTGGAAATAGGGGCTTTGCAGATAAAGTTAATTAACTGAAGTCTCTCGAGATGCCTTCATCTGGGTACCCAGGTGGGCCCTAAATCCACAAAGCGTCCCACAATGAGAGGAGAAAGCCATGAGGAAGTGGATGCAGAGACCTGAATGAGGCAGCACAAAAAACTGTGGCAGGGAAGGGTCCTCCCTTGGAGCCTCAGCAGGAGCAAGGCCCTGCCGACACCTTGATTTTGGACCTCTGATCTCCAGAACTGAGAAAAACAATTAAGTTAATTTTAAGCCTCCAAGTTTGTAGTGAGATGTGTGGCAGCCATGAGCAACTAATGCAGCCCTAGATGACACCCCAGGCAACCTTACATGACGCGGGGAGGGCGACATGACGCAAGAAAGAGAAGGTGGCTGTGTCACCACTGAGGCAGAGGTAGAGACACGGCCACAAGGGAGCAGAGGGAGGGCCGGGGAACAGCCTCTCCACCTGTCCCTTGGGAGGGACCACGACCCTGACAACATCTTCACTTTGGTACAGTGAAACTGAGGTTGAACTTGGGATTCCAAAGCAGCGAGAGAATGAATTTTATTATTTTAAGCTGCCGAGTTTGTTATGCAACAGGTTATGGCAGCCACAGGAAAGTAGCACAGATTTGTGTATTTCCCCTATTTTAAAGATGAGGAATCTTAGGCACAAGAGTTTAAGGAGCTTGTCCAAAGATGCATAGCTGATAGGTGGTGATATAGGAAAAAAAAAAAAAAATATATATATATATATATATATATGTATGTATACACACACATATATATGTATGCTATTAAAAAAAAAAAAAAGAAAAAGGCAAACACTGTGGCCTTGCTGGTAAATGTCAACTAACACCACACTGGATTTCCAGAGGGAGAGAGTAGGGCAGGGGGGATTGTGGCCACATTCAGAGTGTGCAGCCGGCCTTCTGTGAGCACCAGAAGCCACCGCCACTCACATTCTCTAGCCCAGATCTTTCACTTTCTCAAGAGTTGCCTGAAATATGTGCTTTTATTTCAGATCTCCTGATTTTGTGATGGGGCCCTTCAAAGACAATGGCAACTACAACCCTGACCACAGTTGTCCAAACAGGTTCATGAGCTACTAGTTTGCCTGCCTGATGTAAGAGGTTGCACGCCAACCCTGCTAGGGTATTGCTTTGCTAGGCTGCCATGGCAAAGTATCACAGGCTGCGTGGCTGAAACTAGGGAAACTTATTTTCTCATCTCTCCGGAGGCTGGAAGTCCAAAGTCAAGGTGTCGGTACCATCTTTCCTTCTGGGGTCTCTCTCCTTGGCCATCCTTTTACTCTGTTGGTGTATGTTTCTGTGTCCTAATCCTCTTACTATAAGTGGACTAGTCATACTAGGTTAGGGCCACTCACATGAACTCATTTTATCTAAAATTACCTCCTTACAGGCCCTGTCTCAGAGTGCAGTCACATTATAAGGTACTTGGGATTAGAACTCCAATATGTGATAGGAAGACTCAGTTCAGCCCATCATTCTTAACTACCAATAGTTTATGTATTTAAACAGTTCAGCAGCCCTGGCATGCTCTTGGAAGCATGATTTTTCTCTGCTTTGCCCTTTCTTATTCCCTTTATTAACTGGAAAATAACAGTTTGCTGTAATGAGTCACTCAGAGTCAAGGAACACCAAATCCATCACCACTGTTTTTATTTTTTGCAAATGATTAAATATCACTTTCTTTCCATTTATAGCATAATCTGAGTGACAACCTATCCATCAGCTTATCTGCCGATGTTTAACTGCAGCATTTTGCATTCATTATTCCCCTCTTACATCATTCTTCTAATTCTGCCTCTCGACAGCAGAGGAATTAAATGGCGAGTCATAAAGATGAGTGTTTCTCTGGAAAAACAAAACACCAACTGCAGATCTATAAAATCAAGCCTGCAGTATGTCACCCCAAACCAAGATATACAAGGACAAGCTGCTGGAAAATTTCTCTCCTTTCGCAAAGTTGAAAAATCTTCTAACCTCAAATACAATTTGCCAAATGGTACAATTACTTTTGGGCGGCAATTTGCCAAAAGTTAAAGGCAAAGGAGATACAGGAATTCACCTGCAGTGTGTGATAGAGAGCTTTGATGCTACATTTTCTTTTTAATTAAATCATAGCTGCGTACATTAGTACAATCAAGGGGTACAATGTGCTGGTTTCATATACAATCTGAAATGTTTTCATCAAACTGTTTCACATAGCCTTCATGGTAATTTCTTAGTTATTGTATGAAGACATTTGTATTCTGCATTTAGTAAGTTTTGCCTGTACCCTTCTAAGATCCACCATAGGTGTGACTCCACCAATTACCCTCCCTGCCCCCCAACTTCCTCCTTCTCGTCCCTTCCCATATTCTTGTGCTATAATTGGGTTATAGCCTTCATATGGAAGCTATAAATTAGTTTCATAGTAGGGCTGAATACATTGGATACTTTTTCTTCCATTCTTGAGATACTTTGCTAAGAAGAATATGTTCCAGCTCCATCCATGTAAACATGAAAGAGGTAAAGAAAGATGGATCTTTCTTTA
>CAUYON010128824.1:0-46847 GCA_963573935.1 Arctocebus calabarensis
TGCAAACCAAAACCACTTTGTGATATCATCTCCAGTAACTCCAGTAAGAGTAGCCCACATCTGGCTTGGTGCCTGTGGCTCAGCGGGCTAAGGCGCCAGCCACGTACACCTGAGCTGGCGGGTTCGAATCCAGCCTGGGCCTGCCAACCAACAATGACGGCTACAACCCAAACAAAAATAGCCGGGCGTTGTGGCGAGTGCCTGTAGTCCCAGCTACTTGAAAGGCAGAGGCAGGAGACTCGCTTGAGCCTAGGAATTGGAGGTTGCTGTGAGCTGTAATGCCACGACACTCTATCCAGGGCAACAGCTTGAGGCTCTGTCTCAAAAAAAAAAAGAGTAGCCCACATTACAAAATCCCAAAACTACAAATGTTGGCATGGATGTGGAGAAAAGGGAACATGCCTGCACTGCTGGTTGGAATGCAAGCTAGTATGTTCCTTTTGGAAAGAAGTTTGGAGAAAACTCAGGGATCTAAATGTAGACCTGCCATTTGATCCTGCAATTCCTCTACTAGGTGTATATCAAAAAGACCAAAAATCAATTGGCAACAAAGATATATATACCAGATTGCTAATTGCAGCTCAATTCATAATTGCCAAATCTTGGAAGAAGCCCAAGTGCCCATCGACCCATGAATGGATCAATAAATTGTGGTATATGTATATCATGGAATACTATGTAGCATTAAAAAAGGATGGAGACTTTACTTCTTTTATGTTTACATGGATGGAACTGGAAAATATTCTTCTTAGTAAAATATCTCAGGAATGGGGAAAAAATGTACTCAGTACTACTATAAAACCAATTTATAATCACTCACACTTTCATATGAGAGATGAATCACAACTATAACCCAGGATGGAGGAGGAAAGCAGAAGGGGATAGAAAGTGAGGGGGTGCTTTAATAGAGGGAGGATTAATGATGGAACCTCACCTATGAAGTATATTGCAAGGGTACAAGTCAAATCTATCAAGTATTGAACACAAACATCTTAACACTGTGATTAAGTAAATAAGGTGAAAGTTATGTTAATTAGTAGGATGTAAGCACTCCAATTTGTACAAATAATCAACACATTGAATCCCACAAAGGCATAAATGTATTCATGATCTATGTATATATGACTTAATAAAAAAAAAAAAGAAAAGAAAAGAAATTAAGAAACCCAGAAAGATGATCTCTTTTGGGTACTTTTCCTTTTGAACTTGACTTTGAATTCAGATTAAAGATGGGTCTCCTCCCCCAACCCTGATTATTATTAGGAAGGCTTGCTATCATTATTTAAACTCAAGTGGTTCTTTGAGAACCAGTTTCCCCAGACCACTAACACAATCTGGTAAGAAATCAAAATTCCCTGTCCCTGTCCCAGACCTCCTGAATAAGAGACTCTAAAAATAGGATCCAGCAATCTGTGTTCTCACATGTCCACCCACATTCCACGGTTATAACACATGCTAAAGTTTGATGACTGCTGCAGTAGCACCACCATTGAGCATCTGAATATCTTTATGTCCTTGTATATTCACTTAGCAGACCAAAGATTCTAATGAGGTTCCTCAAATTTTAAGATTATTAAACATTCAAGATAAAATCAACAGAAATGAACATCTAATGGGATGGTTTCGTCACACTCAGAAATAACCCCTCATAAGGGAGCGATTAGGTATATCTGCTGAAGAAAAGGTTGGAATGTATTTGGGACTTGATAGAGAAAAACAGAACTCTAATTGATCAAGTTATAGGATACATCTAGAAGATGATTCTCAAAATAGAAAAATTATTTAGGAAGAGAAGGAGAGAGAGAAAGAGATTCTATACAAAAGTCTAAGAATTCTGAACACTAGAAAGGTTGAGTCTCTTCTATAGGAACCTTCAGTGGTCCCCTTTCTGCTCTACATCCAAGCAGGTTATGCTGCTAAAAAAGAAAATCACACATTGGTACAAACAAATTCCACTATGAATTCTTGATTTTCAGCTTTGGTTAGGCAACGAGTGGATTCTACCATTCTCCTACTTGTCCTTAGCCTGGTGGTCCTCCATCCTCCATTCTCCATGTAGTATTATTTTTTTCATTGAGACAGAGTCTCACTCTGTTGCCCTGGGTACAGTGCCATGGCATCATTATATCTCATAGCAACCTCAAGTGAACCTCTTGCCTTAGCCTCCCAAGTAGCTGGGATTTCAGAGCCTACCACAGTGCCCAGCTAGTTTTTCTATTTAGTAGAGACAGGGGTCTCACTTTTTCTCAGGCTGATCTTGAACTCCTGAGCTCAAGCAATCCACCCTCCTTGCCCTCCTTAGAGTGCTAGGATTACAGCTGTGAGCCATGATGCCCAGCCCTCCATGTGGTCTTGATTTGCCTAGAACTCATAACCCTGTCATCTGGTCCTTCACTCTCAAAAAGTAACTCTGCCCCACTTCAAAGAGAAAAGAAGTCATTGTATCAGAAATCCCTCAAATTTCTACACAAAACATACAGATTTAACCAAACTTGTAGCAGACTGAAACTGGAAGAAAGCATACTCATTCTTTATTCTTCCTCCCAGTTAAAATGAAGCAGGCGGCCCTCTCCTAGGTTAAGTTTAATACTTTCTCTGCACTCTGGAACCCACCCCTTCCATGTCCAAAGGAATTTCCCTCTCCTGATGAGCCCCTTCTCCTTTTCCTTCACTATCTCCTTCTATATAGGCCCATTTCTGACCACTTATCAGTGTACTCCAATCCTTCTAACATTTGTGAGTGTTCAACCCACAGCCCATGGGCCACATGTGGACTATGTGGGGGGGTTTCTGTTTATCTGTGGTGGCAGGTATCACGAAAATTATGCCCAGACCTTTTTTTTTTGCTCTTTGGCTTCCATTGGTGTTTGTATTATTTAATGCATGGCCCAAGACAGCTCTTCTTCTACCAATGTGGGGCAGTGAAGCCAAAAGGTTGGACAACTCTTAACCCCATTATTTCCCCCTACTACTTTTATCCCTTCACTACTGGGATCCTAGTATGGATCCTAGGTAATCTCTATGTTAAAAGAGGTGATTCACAAGGTTCTACCAGGAAAATCATTGTTCTCTTCAAATTTTCATTTCAACCTGTTGTGTAGAATGTGTTCTTACCTTCACCAGGAGGGAAGATTAAGCAAAAAACATAGTTGTAAGAATATACAAGATTATCTTCTTTCAGCCATTGGCACATTTGTTCCTTTGTCATAATCAAAATTTTGAACATTACTTAAGCTTCTTCCCTCTCTTAGTTTTGTCTGGCAGCCCTGGGTCAAGTGGGGGGTCTGTCTTCTCTGTTTTTAAGCTTTGTGCTTCTGCCGCTGCCCTCTCCTCACCAATCCTCTTCTGCCTAGTAGTGTTCTCTGGTTTTGGAGCATATTTGTGGGTTCTTCAGAGACAATTCTGCACAGCCTTGGATCTCTCAGAAACAGCCCCTCTGTTTAGTCACTGAAAGTCACTCCCATTAACTCGTCACTTTTCACAGTCCAGCCAACACAGACTCTCCCTCTATTGGAGTCTCTGGCTAGAGAAGTAGCCCTCTTAGGTAAAGTCAACCTAAACATGACTCTATATGTTTATCTCCATCAGTGTGGCAGGCTAGAAACCCTAAATGACTCAGCCCCAATTTCAGAAAAGGAAAATAAATGAAGTCTGGATAAACATGAAACAAAAGAAGATTAACATTTTAACAAATTAACATGCTGGTAATACAGTGAAGAGTCTATCTTACTTTGAAACTTGAAAGCAGGAGTTTCTAGTTTCAAAGTAAGACATTGAGCCTGGGAACCATAGAAAGAAAGCAAAATCCAAACCAACCTTCATCCAAAACTATGTACTGAACTCTGATGACCTTTCGCTTCCATTTGAGAGCCACAGAGTGGCATGAGAAACAGGAAATTAAGACTTTAGCCCACCCAAGGTGGAGAGACTACCACATAAAGTAAGACCTATAGCCTTAGTATCAGGATATTTGTGACACAAACCCAGCAAAGAAAGGGAAAGTAAAAACCGTGCCTATCTTGAGAATTCTTAACTACAGTCCCCACCCATATGGGTTTTCAGCCAATGCACACTACATTTGTGTTTTGAAAAATCCAAGTAACTTAACTTAAACTGGTTCTCATTTAGTCATGCCCCAGGCAACCAGTAGAAGAAATCTCATATACAGATACTTCTCAACTTACCATGGAGTTATGTCCCAGCAGACAAATTTTTAACTGAAAATATTGTAAGTCAAAGTCAAATACTTACAATATTGTAAGTATGTATTTAACATACTTAACCTACCAACATCATAGCTTAGCCTTGCCCATTTAAACTTGCTCAGAAGACTTACATGATCCTGCAAATGGCCAACTAGCAACATAGTACATTGTAAATCATCTGGCAACCCAGTATATTGTAGCTTATTACTTGTTTATCCTTGTGATCCCTTGGCTGACTGGGAGCTGTGACTGACTGGGAGCTGCAGCTCCCTGCAACTGCCTAACATGAAAGAGGATAGTACAGCTTTCTCTTGGATGCACATTACCTTCATGGTAAAGTCATAAACTTGTTAAGTCAAACCTTCTTAAGTTGGAAACCACATGTGCTATCAAATAGAACCCAACCTTAACATAATCTCAAAGAATTCCAACATATAAAGTCTCAAGAAACATACAAACTGAAGGAAGAAAGGAACCGTGAACAAGAAGCAGCAGAACACCACATACACACACACACATACTCATTCACTCTTACATGTTGCAGACTGGGTTCTCTGGAAGCAGCCACAGGGCCAGAACTAGGAATACAAAGCATTTATTAGGAGCAACAACTGGTAAGGAGGAGGAGGAGAAAGCAAGTCTTCAAAGAAGAAATTGATCTGCCATGTAGCTCTGACAAAACCTTCTCCAGCCCAGCAGTGGAGAACACTGGTGAGAATATTGTCTGTCAGAGATGTCCTACATCCAGCCAAAATGGTCAAGCCTTGATATCTTAGTCCCCAGATGTAGATATGGCCATAGGCAAGGCAACTCTCTGCACTAGGAGGCTGTCTGCTGACTTCATTTCTCCCCATAGCTGGGCATAAACATAAACTCTTTCCTTGAAGAGGAATATAGGTAGCACATCTGACGATATAGATGATAGATAGATAGATAGATATCAGAATAAACCAGGTAAAGATTATCAATATGGAAATTATCAAAGTATATATTTTAATAACTGTTTCATTCCTTTAGAGTTTTGAAAATGGCCAAATACATATGTGCAGAGAACCAAGCTTACAAAGTAAAACATTAAAAATGAAAATTATAATATTTGAATTTTTAAAATTATTAGATGTGTTAAACAGCAGATTAACAAAACCAGAGAAACAATTACTAAACTAGAAAATATATGTGAAGAAATCATTCAAAATACAGCCCAGAGAAGCAAAGAGATGGAACAGAGAATGAAAAGATGCAGTATATTTTTAGAGTTCCAGTAGGAGATATGAGAGAGAATGAAAAGGAGGTAATATTCATTAAAATAATGAATGAGGAATTTTCAGATTTATTGAAAGACTCAAACTGTCATAGGAAATAAGTCAAATCAATTCCTTGTGAGATAAATAAAACAAATCCAAAGGTAGACACATCATAAAAACAACTGGAGAACATTAAAGACAAACAGAAGGTTTTAAATGCAAGCAAAAGAGAAATGACAAAACGCTTCAAAGGGAAGGAATTATAATGAAGATTGACTTCTTATCTGTAATCATCGAAACCAAAATAGAGTGGAATTTCTTTTTAGGTTGCTGAAAGGAAATTATTATCATCATAAAACTCTATACCAAGTCAAATTATTTTTTCAAGAATGAAGAGAAAATCATAATCTTTTCAGACAAAACCTAAGATAGTTTATACCAACTGATCCTTACATGCTGAAATTTTAAAGAACACAAAAAGTACTAGAAAAGGTCAAATATTTGAAAGTACTAAAATTAAGAACTTATGTTCATCAAAACATATCCTGAAGAGAATGAGAAAATAAGGTCAAGAGTGGAAGAAGATACTTGGATGTAGCCCACAAAGTCTGGCTCATGTATCCATATACAGAGGGTGCAAAAAAAATGTATACACATTTTAAGAAAAGGAAGAACTGTATTAAATCTGTAATACTCAGGTCAAGTTTGACTTCTGCAATTACAAGAGATGCTCAACATGACTTCTCTTCATCCTTTGTTAGTCATATGTAGAGAGTTTACAATTTTAATATAATTTTTTCCTTTCTTACAATGCATATACATTTTTTGGCAACCTCTGTATATAAAAGGCTCAGACTAATTATTAAGAATACAATTTAAAAGAAAAACTGGGCAACCAACTCAAACAGGCATCTTATGCACAGAAAATTCAAATGGACAGTAAACATATTTTTAGATGCCCAAATTTATTAGTAATACAGAAAATGGAAACTAAAATCACAATGAGATACCTCTACATTAGGTTGTTCAAAACTTTGAAGTTAGATAATACCAAAGGTTGGTGCGGGTATAAAACAACTGAAACTTTCACGTACTGCTATTAGAAATGTCAGCCAAGAACAGGATATTATGGAGTATAAGGAAAGAGGGATTCTTTCAAATTGAGACATTTGAGGTTGCCTTAAAAAAAAAAATAGCTGAGATTGAAGAATGAGAAGAAGTTGGTTAGATCAATTAATTCTAGGCAGAGAACTATTTGAGAAAAAGGTAAAAGGCATGGTACCTCTGAGGAACTGAAAGACAGCCAGCGTGGCAGGCAGAGGAAGGAAGAGCGTGTGCCCAGACATGCCATGATGAGATTAAAGAAGTAGGCAGGGGTCATCCATGTTCTCTCAGGTTACTCGAAGGATTTTGATTATTATTCTAAGATCCATTGGGAAGCCATTCAAGGATTTAACAAGCAAAGGAGTGCATTATATTTGCATTTTTCAAGGATCATGCTGGTCAATACTAGGAAAACAGGCTGGGGGCATTTGTATATGTGTAAGACTAGATACAGGGAAATCACTTTGGAGCCTTTCACAATAAATCCAGGTGATTAATAAGAACAGCATAGACAGGAGGAAGTGGGAAGATTGTGAATATTAAAAGGCAAAATCAACAGACGTTGGTGATTGTTTGCATATGGTAGAAATAAAGGTGAATATAAAGGATTACTACTGATATCTGGGTTCTGGACTGCAAAGCCAGTTGCACTGTAGTGCCATTCACCCACACAGGAAATCTTGGGAAAGGACAAGGTTGACCGTGGGGCGGAGACTGTTCAATTTTACACATATTGATTTTGAGGTGTTTATTTTGCCTCCAGGTTGACATGGAAAGGGTGCATTTGATATATAAATTCAAATCCAGTGGTATACTGGAGCTGGCTCACACTGGTTCACAAGGACTGACGTATCTCTTAACAACTCTGCATTCAGTGTTACCAACTGATAACAAGTCAGTAGCTGATATCAGCCATGGTAAGAATATTTGCACCATGGAAATTGGCAAATGTGACAATTCAGGGCATGTTTGTTCCTCTCCTTTGGAGAATTGATTGTTAAACATTGACCAGGACACTACTCTTTGGATAACTAGGAGCAGAAGTCAAGTATAGAAAGATAAAACTTAGGAGTCATTGGGAAGCAGCTGGAGTTTCTCAGCTATGCTTCATTAAGCAGCAACTCATTTTTCACACAGAGCTGAAAGTCTTAGCAGGGAATTTGCTCATGCCATCCCCATAAAACTGCCTCTTATTGACATATGAATCACTGCCAGGCTCTTCGGATAGGTTGGAGATAATTTTATAAGAAAAGAAGTAAAAAAGAAATGTTTGTCAAAGAAACTCAATTCTCCTCCCACTTATGGCCTTGATGGTGTGGCAAGGAATGTAAAAAAAGTGTTACAGGTTTATATGCATGTTCCCTTTACCACCTTTGGGACCATTTGTGCTTGCTTCCTTAGGAGTTCTATGGCCTAATGCCAGCCCTGCGTACACACCAGCACCAGGTGGCAGGCCTTGTGCACACCTAGCTCCACCTGACCTCACATCCAGGCATGAGCAAGAAGACAGGAGCAAACAGCCCTGCCAACAGGCGTGTTTCCACCCACAGAGCCATGCACTTCCAGGCTGCACATGGAAGCAGAGCTTAAGAAAACACAGTGGCTAAGGTGTCTGACAACTGGAGCAAGACGTGTAGCTATTACTGTTCAAAGTAGGACTCCCAGGGGCTGCAAAGCAGTAGTTGTGCAGTTCTGGAAGCAGCAGCCCTGCCCCTAGGAGGTCTTGGTACACTTCCAGAGATAACAGCTCTAATGATGGTGATGGGAACACCTTCCTCTGGGTTAGGACTTTATACTTTTCCAAGCATTTTCACATACAGTTTCTCATTTAACTTTTATAACAACTCTATGGAGTTGAAAGCACAAGTATAACCATCTTCCCCTATTTTACAAATGCAGGAATTAAGGTTCAGAAAGGATAGTTGTGAATGTGCCATTCCAGCCCCTTCAAATTAATAAGGACCACCCAGCAATGCTGAGGTAGAACTGGGTAAAATCTACTCCAAGTACTTAACATTTATCTTCTGTCCAATGTCTTATTGTTGGCATCTCTGGTTTCCTAACCTCCCTCCCTTCCCTTCACTCCCACTGGTTTGAATTCCAGGAAATGGTATATATATATACCATTTGCACACATGATGAAATATACAATTCTATCTGTAATTACGTCTGTTAGTAACAGTATATATTTTGCTTTCTGAAACATCTGAGCAGACAGGCTGCTTTTCTAAAAGATCCTAAGTAGAATTTCAAGCAATATCCATTATATGTGTGCTAACATGTATACATAAAATGTTTTAAAAAATAACTTTTGTCTGGTTATAAAATTAATACATGTGTGTGTGTGTATATATATATATATATATATATATATTATATATCCATTAACAAATATGTGGAAGAATAACTTTCTTCTGACTATAAAATAATACATATATGAAAATTTAAAAGTCAGGAATAAATTATCATCCATAATTAATATTCAAACAAAAATATTTGGTTTAATGGAAACATTATTAGGATAAATATACATCCTACCAAAATGGTGATTATTTTAAAAGTACGTTACTTTGAGTAGGCATACCTCAGAGATATTCAGGTTTGGTTTCAGACTACCACAATTAAGTGACTATTGCAATAAAAGAAAGTCACACAATTTGTTTGTCTTCTTAGCGCATATAACCACTATGTTTATACTATACAGTAAACTATTATGTGTGCAATAGCATTACATCTAACAGAATAACATACATCCCTTAATCTAATAATGCTTTATCGCTAAAAAAAAAATACTAACAATCATCTGAGGATAATGAGAAATAATCTTTGCTGGTAGAGGGTCTTGCCTCGATGTTGGTGCTCACAGCTCACTTACATACAAAGTCAAGGATAAAAGCAATGCATCTTAAATGAGCTTTCCTTTCTGGAAAAACAATCTGACACAGATGTGGATGGGCCATTTGACAAACCCCAGTATGCAGAGGTGGTCTGTAATAGGGAGGTTCTGCCCTCAGGTCCTGAACAACCCACCCATAGAAGCCGATGAGAGTGAGAGCAGGTAGCTGGCGTCTAGGTGACACACCAGAGGAAGAGGAGCAGGCAGATGCTGAAGGAGCTGGCCTGCCGACCATGACAGCACAGGAGAGAGTGCACTGTGCATTGCGGCTGGCCCGTGGCTCCCTGCCAGAGCCTTGGTCCTGCGTGCCTGATGCAGCTCGGCTCATTGGAGACCAGGAGAAGAATGTCTTCCAGAAACCCCAGTCACCTCAACATCTGGTTTAATGCTCTTTCCAGCAGCCCAAAGAAAGTGACTTGCTGCTTTCAAAATCAGGTCAAAGTAAAGAGAGGAGAAGGATGTTTTAACAAAACACACTTCATTCTATCTGGAAAACAAGAGAAAGGGGGAAAAAAAGCAAAGTGAAGCCTTATAAAGGGCAGCAGGACATTCAGGGTGTGTAAAATACATTGACATTTGAGCTGAGACGGCTTGTCTGCTGGAGTGCTGGGCAGGGAAGGAAGCATCCGTGTTCTCGGAAGCCTGTTTTACTAGGAATTTGCTATGATGCGGCTACTGTTTGGAAGCCAAGTACTAGGCTGTATGTGGTTCTCCAAGATAGTGTTACTACCAAAGCATGTACAGAGGGAAGGGAGCTAACATTTACTGAATGCCCTATACTTTTCCATATACCCTTTAATGTGATCCTTGCAAAAAAGCTGGAAGAAGGTTGTTGTTGTTCTATGAATTAGGCCCAGGAAACTAATCACGCCCACACAAATAGTAAATTTCAGAGCCATGGTCTGAACCCTGGGCTCTCACCCCTGTTTCCTGGCTGCCTTATTGCCTTTAGACTATGACCTCTGCATTGCTGTCTTGGATCACTTTTTTTTTTTTTTATGCAAAGTATTAACTTTGCCCCCCCAAAGCCCAACCTCCCAACAAACAAAAAACTATCTGGGAATACTGCTATGCTAACATACTAACCACAGTATAATCATTCATAGGAAAACAGTAATTAAGCAATGAATTAAATGTCTTGGATCACTTTTCACACAGGGCTGAAGGACCCTGTTTTGTAGTCCAGTGATTATTTCAGTAGATCCATGGCCAATCACGCAGCAAGCTAAGCATTCTCAACATGGACAAAACTCTGACTAACCACTCTTTCACTTTTGCAATTCTGCCATTTCGAGATTTAGTACATTTTCCACAAGGTGCAGCATCAAGGTAGCTGCATAAGACTCACACTCACTTATGCTTTTTTTTCTTTCAAATTTGAAAATCCAAATTCCCCATCTGCTCACAAAGTCTTGTCTGGAATTAAGCAGACAGAGTGATATCCTTACATTACAGAATGGGTGCAGCGTTAAGGAAGTGAATTGAATTTACAGTGGTAACCTTTGCTTGCCAGGAAACTCATCCAACTGGGGTTGGAAAACCAATCCTCAAATCTTGGGTATTAATTGGAGCCTTGGCCAGAGCAATCACTCCATCAGCCAATTAAGGTCGCTGGAGCAAGAGCATCCTGTCATCCAGAGCCAGCGCAGACAGCTTGAGGCCTGGTCACAGGCCATTCCTCTCTCTCTGCTGCCAGCCTTTACCCCTTTGTCTCAGTGACTTGAGTTCTTGTCTTTAGTCTGCTGGCAAAATTAGAGGGTCTTTAAAGCTCTCCAGGACCCAGCTATCTATGAATATTAAAAATAAAAAAAAGCCACAGCTATCAAAACTTGTGAAAAGTTTATGAGTTTTCAATGAGGTTCCCCTCAAGGAGTTTGTGTTCTTCTGGAAGGAGACAAAGAGAAGTGGGAACAGAAAGGAGTGGGACTTTTGGAGGCCAGCTGAGGGGCTGGAACAGCACAGAAAATGTACCAGCTTCTTAGCCTCTTTCTTTCCTATATTCAACACCTGCATGCTTTCTATTACTGTTTTCAGCGTCATATTGACAAGTATGTTCCAATGACACTCATGTTTCCAATAAGTTTGAACCATCACTCATTGGAAAGACACATGATGGATGCTCTAGGGTCCACTGGCTGTAGGTTAGGATCCAGATTCTGTCACTTTCTAGTTATAAAACCCTGGGCAAGGAACTCAAATTCTCAAAACTTCCATGCTGTCAACCTTCGGTTGCCAAAAGCTTTAGATGAAAACTATTGCACACTTAATGCATAGTGTATACTCAATAAATGTTAGTAACTATTATAATTGTTCTCTGTTGACCATTTGTCCAAATCCTCCCTAACAGTCATAGACCCCTTGCTGAAAAAAAAAGTATAAAATCAGACATTTCTGGGAGCCTCAAATCTGGATAATTTTCTTCTAACTTAGACAAGTGGCAATCTTATATTGGAGACCAAATTAGGCTCTCCTGAGAGTCTCTGGTGAATTGTTGAGTGTGGATGCTTAGCCCCACATAGAAGAAGCAAAAAGCCTTTTTTGATGTATGACCAGAGAAATGGAGAAATGAGGCAACTGCAATACATTTTTGGCCAAAGAGAGCACGTTCAACTTGAAATATTCCAATTATTGAGGAAAAAGTGAAGTCTTTTATGGACTTAATTATATGGAAAATTGCTTTAAGCTCCCAGAGCATCCTGTAGACAATGAAGGGATTGAAGTGACTTCCCCACAGCACATGATTCTTACAACAGCTCACAGATGCAATAATAACAGTAGATGACAGACTGAACTGGTGAGAAGCTAGGAGGATATTCCCCAACTGACAGCTGTCAGCTCTCAGGGCTCACTGGAGCAAGAAGTCATAGATGGACTGACTGGTGATACAAGATGGTGTGGTCTGGCTGTCTGGAACAAAGCCAGGTGTGATGTTGCAAACACAGAAAGATTTCATTTTGACTTTTTAAACATCATTCCAAAGCATTAGCCAAGATTTGGGACAGTTGGATTTGTCCAAGAATAATTGAGTAACTACCATGATAACAATCATGGAATAGCCTTAGAATTCTCCATTTCCAAACCAAACATGAAGAGTTTTATTTAAAAAATCCTCTCCTGTTAATTTCACCTATATTCCTTGACTTCCTACTTCATTCATTAAATTCACATTTCTTGACATTGTTCTCTTCCCCACTTGGCCCTGACCATTAAACCAATAATGATGCAAGTGTCCATTCAGACATGTATTTATCGCATTCCCACAGTATAAGTGAAATGAATGGGCAGAAGGGGACTGAGTTAAGACTGCACTTTGGGAAAACATGTCAGTATGGATAAGCTTCAAACACATAGTGACAAAGCAATTAGTTTACCATTAGATCTAAGTAATATGCCAAAAATTTTGAGCACCTTAGCAGAAAAGATGGAAAATTCCCTTCAAGGCAAGAGACCTATTAAAGCAGACTGAAAACTGCAAAATCAATCAAAAGGGATTCACAGTTATGCCAAGTATGTCCCTGGTCTATGGTTCCCCTGCCATGTGCAGCCTTACCACGGGGGTGCCCAGCTCTGCTGCCAGACCACGACCTTCCAACACCAACCTTGCCACAGCAGATATTTCCAGCTGAAGCTTGCCGCCCTGCCATGTCTGGTCCCCTAGGCACAGTCTGTGTGGCATCTGTGGCCTCAGACCCAGGCATCTAGGGTAAGATCTTACTCCAGAGGACACTAATTCAGAGGCCCTAAAACTTTTAAAGACTGCAGTTTAAAAATGTGTTACATTTACAAGTTGAAAACACAAGAATTTCTTCAATAGCATAGAAACAATGTGATTAATAAAAATACCTAATGAAGTAATACAAGTAGGCTGTTACTCCACTGTGCCTATTGTTGTCAGCTTCAGTAGGTGAGGGAGTCACGTTAAATGCAAAGTTGATCAGAAGGCCTGCTCAGGGCTACCTGTTCTGAGCACCAAAGGGTCAGGCCAGTACTGTTACATTTTTGCTGCTAAGAGCACTGGCCTAGGTCTTGATGCCAGGATTGGGAAGGAGGACAAAGGGGAATGGTCACTATTTCCATAGCTACCATGCTCAACACTGAGTGCTAAAAACGTCACATCCATTCTTTCATTTAACCTCATCAGCAACTCTGTAGAATAGGTACTTTAGTACACAATTTACAAGTGAGGCTTCCAAGACTCAAAGAGCCTCATGGTAACCTGCCCCAGTTACACAATTAATATGTTGCTGGATTTGGGTCCAGAATTCTAGTGAGGACTGTTTGATCACAAAATACCCAGCTTGGCCACTATATCAAGGCTCTGAAACTTTAACGTGCTTCTGAGTCAGCTTGAGAATCTCATCAACATGCAGATTCTGGTTCTATAGGTCAAGGGTGAGGCCTGAGGCTCAGCATCTCTAACAAGCTCCCAGGGGAAGCTGCAGGTCTTAGAGCACACTTTTCTGTGCCCATAGTGTCCCCACATGTGAGAGAGGGAGGGGTGCAGGGAATGGGGCACAGGGAGGGCCAGCTTGCCTTCTGTAAAATGTTGTCCTCTCCCTTAGCACATACCTGACAATTAAGAAACCCACACAGTCAATAACCATGAAAACTCTTAACTAAGAACCAAATTTGGGCTCTGTGTAGCTGATGTCTTATATCTTTTCTGGAGCACTTGTCCCTCAACAGTCTGATCCAATTTTGCATTTTATGAAACAAAACTCCAGGAGTAATAATTGACTGGACCCCTTCCTCCAAGATGAAACCTAAGGACATAGTAAGAGTCACAATGAGAAAGCCTGGGAGCCCGCATGTGTCCCGCCACTCACACTGTGAGAAAGTGAGAGCTGCTTCCCTTTAAGAATACCCCAAGGTCATCCAGGGTCATCCAAGGTAGCTGAAATGGACCTTTCAACTCACAGCTCTCACCTGGGAGTAGTGTCCACTTCTCAATGGCATTTCCTCCCCTCTGGAGTTTTTCGGGGACACATCATGGAAGATAAGTTTTGTTTTCATTGAGAGAATCAGGGGTGATTTTTGAGAGTAAGGTTAGGACTATTAAAAAGGAATGCTGCAGAGTTATCCGCTGGCTACTGAAGCTCCAGTCCCATACACAGAACTGGAAGTAACTCAGGAGCACAGCCACAAGCCAGGGCCTGGCCAGAAGCACACACTACCCCTCCTGGCCTCCTTCTTCAACTTTGGCTCCCGCCTACTCTGTGGGCATCCTTTCTCTTCCCCACACCCAGGGCACAAAATCAGGAAGTACCCAGCACAGACCCTACGCCCTTGTCCTTGGCATGAGCTCATCCATCCTGGAGAAAACACGCAGTGCAGTGATCACCACTGAAGAGTGTGGTGAGGACTGCAAGAGACATGATGTTTTCATATTTACTTTCCTTCGTCTGTGGCTGGAAATTTTAGGGAGTGATTCTTCCATGAAATTGTCATCCATCGATTGATCCATTCATTCAGCAAATACACAGTACCTCCTCTAAAATACTCACTGTGCTATACCCCGGGGCTACAGAGTTAAGTTTAGTAGTCTCCGGGCTTAAAGAACTTAGAGTTTAGAGGGAGGGACAAACCTGCGATAAAGAATGATGGCACATTGTCCTACATGCTATGATAAAAGCATGCTCAGAAGTACAGAGGAACAAGAGGAGAGAGCGCCTACTACGTGCTGGGTACTCTTTGTGTATTCCTTCATTGCTTCCTATTCTTGTTCACATCACAGCTCATCTGGGAAATGAGCACAGCCCTTTGATACTGGGTAAGCTCAGGAGGTTACTCTTAGCAAGAGGCCACCTGCCCAGGTTCCAGCCCCTGTCTATAAGGGGAATCACATCTCAGCATACCCTAACCTATGCTCTGATATGCTCTTGTGCTGTGGAGCAGCAAGGAATGTTTTGCATGACACCATCAAAACTTTACCACTCTACAAAAGGGGACCAAGGACACATGAGTTTGAGATTGAGGTTCACACCTAGGCTTGCTCCACGTTCATGGGTTTTTCCCTTTGGTGCTACATTGCCCCTGGCTCTGCTTTGCTGAGGAGTAGACCCCAGGAAAGGGAGCTTTACGAGAACTTTCACTGCAAGTTAAGGAAAGGGAAGAGATTTCCAAGCATGAGAACAGTGAGTGCAACACACAGAGACAAGAATTAGGTTCTTCCATATCCCAAATGAAGAGCCACATAATGGTATTCATTAGTATGTGGCAAGAGTAAAAAAAAGGCTCGGTGCCCGTAGCTCAGTGGTTGGGGCACCGGCCACATGCACCGGAGCTGATGGGTTCGAACCCAGCCCAAGCCTCCTAAACAATCAAAAAGACCAAAAAATAGTTGTGACAGGCACCTGTACCCTACAAGGGAGGCTGAGGCAAGAGAATCGCTTGAGCCCAAGAGTTGGAGGTTGCTGTGAGCTGTGAGGCCACAGCACTTTACCAAGGGTGACAAAGTGACCCGTCTCAAAAAAAAAAAAAAGTAAAAGCCAATTAATTATTATAGCAGTTACTTATAATTGTTTCCTTCCTCATCTTTTAAACAGAAAGGACCATTTACTCAGGCAATCAGATGTCCAGCTTTTATCCACCTGATTGGATTAAGAGCTGGCAAGAAGAGCAGGAGATGCAGGTGGCAGGACTAATTCAGGTAAATGGGGAGATGGACGGAGCACAGAAGGAGGAGAGGTGAGCTAGAGTGAGAGAGAGAAAATGAGAGGAAAAAAGGAGGGGGAAGCCTGAGGGGCCCAGAGCAGGAGAAGTAGCAGAGAGACTTTAGAAAGTGATGGGTCAAAGAGACTTTGCAGGGTTCTTGCTGTGTGTTGCACAATCAAGAGACTTCAGTCAAGGCCCGACAGGACTCTCCTGGGTTTTTAGAAGTCCATGCATGTTTTCATGAGCCATGGCACCATACCAAAAATGGTATCAGAGCAATTGGGATGTACATTTGATCCATAGACAAGCCTTGGAGAACCTACTGACTGCTGTGCAGAGTGGCAAGAATATGGCCCCACCGTCCATGTGCTTCTAGCATATTCAGCAGACAGACAAGCCAGCAGTGATGGCCGGCCTGAGGCATTTCAGATGCAAGGAGCAGCATTCTTTACTCCTTCTGCACTCAAAACTGTATCCAATTCATTCTCCAACTATTGGGTTTTTCCTCTTCTTGGCCATTAGGAATAATGCTATTATGAAAGTTCACACACAATTTTTTTGTTGTGTATGTTTTCATTTTTCTTGGGCCTATACCTCAGAGTGGAATTTCTGGGTCATGCTCTGTATTTTCCTTATTTATTTTATTTGCACCCTGTCTCCTTCCTCGTCTCTGCTAGAATGCCTCATGAGGGCAGCAATTTTTGTCAGTTTTGTTTATTGTTGTATCTCCAGTGCTCAGAAAATACGTGCTCAGCAAATATTTCTGGAATAAATGTACAGAGGCTTTTGTTGAAAATTCCACTTGCATTCAGGAGCCCTCAAGTTGCTCGGGATGGCGAGATTGTAGGATACAAGGGGCTTCAAGGTCACCGCTAAGGTCAGACAGGTAGGAAATAAACTTGTCAAGGAGCATGGCTGCAGGCTGAAGACACAGAGAAAGATTTAACTAGGGGACCACTAGGTCTGTGGGAACAATCTAACTTGCAAGTTATGGAATTCTAGTTCAAACTGGCCTATACACAAAAAGAAATTCTATTGGTTTGTATGACTTGAAGTCCAAGATAAGTTGAACCAATAGAATTCAAGATACGTGGGATCCAGGAGTTAAGATGCTTCTCTTTTCCCCTCCTTTTCCCCATTCTCTCTCTCTTTTCCTCACTCCCTTCCTCCATTTGTTTCTCTCTCTTTCCCAAAATCAGCCTCATTTGCAGTTGAATTCTCTCTTTGCAGGGGTAAAATGGCCAGTGGAAGTTCCAGGCTTATATGTTCCTTTCAGCCAGTGTACCCCAAAATATCAGAGTCCCTGCCTTTTCCCCCTCATCCATGGGCACCTTCCCAAGACCAGCCATAGGGACACCACCCAGCCCACAGTGACTGTTCCAAGTAACGGAGGGCTCACTGGAATTGCACGGAGTGTAGTGATGGGGGTACGCTTATGTGTGCACATGTGTACATGCAGAAGTGTGTATGTGTGAGGGACTGGATATGGGTATGGTGTATGTTCAAGGAGTGTGTGAATGTGAAGTGAGTACAATTGTACATGCAGAGTTGTCAGTGCACATTTGTGAAAATATAGTTTTTTGTGAACTTGTTACCAGAATGATATGGTAAAATAAACACAGGCAACTCATAGTTGCTTAAGTGCAATAATTACAAAACTAAGAGAAGGGAAAAATAAAATTGGATTCTGGGTGCAATTTAATGAAGTCTAATATCTAAATGAAAGGCCTATCTACCTACTAGTGCTGGGATGAATGGGGACATGGAGTGTGTACTTGGGTCCACAAACGGTGAGTGTGCATGTGAAGGGGTGTGTGTAGGTGTGGGGTAGAGGAAGGTATATGCAGACTTTGGGTGTGTATATTCGTGTGCATGTGTGAGATCATGTGTGAATCAAGCAAGGGTGTGTGTGCAAGAAGCATGTGTATGAGTGTACACGTATGAGTGTGTGGATGTGTGTGGCTGTGGGGGGGTATGCAGACTGTGTGTGTACATGTGTAGGTGTGCATGTGTGAGTGTATCTGTGTATGTACAAAGGTGTGTGTGTGTGTGTAGCAGTAGGGTGGAGAGGAAACAGTTCCCAAGAAAAAAAGAGGGGTCTATTAGCAACAGAGAATAGGATCTAGGTAAAGCCCTTTGGGGTCCTGGTGAGAACCCTGATCAGAGCTGGGTGTTAGGAAGCTCCCTGGGTGGGCAGGGCAACAAGGAGGAGGGTCAGGGGCTAAGGGATAGAATGACAACTCAGTGTGGACAGAGGCAAGAAGGAGCTGGTGGAAGGACATTAAAAGAGCCCCTAACGACAGACTAAATAAAATGCGACCCTAGTAACTCCCAGGGTACTCAATGTGGAGAGTGGGCTTGATGTAGCCCCATTACTATTGATGGAAATAAGGAATAATGAAGTTTAAGCAGATTTTCTCTTTTGTCTTCTGGTTTTACTTAACACACACGTTGACTTACTTTTAATTTAAGTCAAAAGAATGTGCTTGAAATTTGTGACCAATAAGTGGCATTATCATCAGGGCTGCTATAATGGAATCTAAGACACACAGTTCCCTTCTTTTTGTGAACAGCTTTGAAGGACACCATCAAATGGTACAGAAACAAAATGAAGTTGACTTTTAATATATATGTACATATATAAACATTATATATATGTATATATATATAAAATAAGATGGAGCACAGAGATCAAGTATTGCCTCAAATTGAGAGGCAGTGGTTACAATTTATTACTTTTTCAGTTAACAGGAAAATTATTTTTAGAGTACATAGGACAATTAAATATGTATAACTAAACAAATACATATGGTTGACAAAGACAGAGACACGGTGAGGGGATAAGTTTAAGATGATAGATAAATAATTAGTTATCCGTATCCATCATAACAGATTGTCATAATCTGTCATGAGTGGCTTAAAAAAACAGAAATCTATTCTCTCCTAGTTCTGGAGGCCAAAAGTCAGAAATCCAGTTGTCAGGAGAGCCATGCTCCTTCCAGAGGCTCCAGGAAAGAATCTCTGCCTTACTTCTTCCAGCTCATTGTGGCTCCAGGTGTTCTGTCGCTTCTGGCCACATCATTCCAATCTCTGCCTCCATGCTCATATTGCCACTTCCTCTTGTGTATCTTCTTTAGATGAATCTCTTATGAGGACAGTTATCAATGGATTCAAGACCCACCCATCTAATCCAGTATGATCTTCTGATCTCAGGATCCTTAACTTAATCACATCTGCTAGGATATTCTTTCCAGATAAGGTCAAATTCATAGGTTCCAGGGATCAGGATGTAGACATATCTTTTGGGACATCATCATTCAGCCCAGCAGAGGTAGGCAATAGATATGCCTTCCATTTAGATATTAGACTTTATTAAATTGTACCCGGTGTCCAATTTTTCCCTTCTCTTCATTTTGTAACCTTTGCAACTTAAGCAACTGTGAGTCGCCTGTGTTCATTTCACCATATCATTTTGGGTCACAAGCTCACAAAAGACTATATTTTTGAAAAGATGATTGTCAAACCAGATGCAAGAACTTTGCCTGAGACACCCTATAATTCAACCAAAGGGTCTCTCAGGCTGTGTTTTAGGAAGGACAGTCCTATACTAAAAATATTGTGTGTATTTCCCATTGGCCTTCCACAGGCTCAGGTGCACAGAGACCCCGTCACCTGTGAGCCAAAAAGTTTCAGAACTTTGGGTGGACACAGAGTGAGTACTTGCTCGAAATCTTCTTTCTGCCAAGAAACAGTCACCATGCCCACAGTCCCAAGGACATGTAGTTTTAGGGTCACAGGCCAGCACACAATATATGTCTATGGTAAATAGATTTTTAAAAACATATCCCATTTCCTTAATCTTCCATTTCGCATTGCTAAAAGAACTTTTTTTTAAAAAAAGTAATTAGTTTGGCCAATGAGAGAATATCAGGATTTTTTTTCCTGCTTAATTTCCAAAATGCAAAGAGCCCAAAGAAAACTTTTGATTCTCTTTGCATCCCAGATTGGTCAGGGCAGAATACAATAAAAACACTCGTATTAAATAGTGGTTCAGTTGGCAGAAGGCCACAATCCCAGATGAATGGGAAGAATGTGGAAAGGCCTGGGAAGGTAAAAGGAAAGATTAAAAAATAAGTAATGAAGCTGGGGTGTGGTGTCTCACGCCTGTAATCCTAGCAATCTGGGAGTCTGAGGCAGGTGGATTGTTTGAGCTCAGGAGTTCAAGACCCCATCTCTACTCAAAACAGAAAAGTTAGCCAGGCATTGTGGAGGGCTCCTGTAGTCCCAGCTTCTTGGGAGGTTGAGACAAGTGGATTGCTTGAGCTCCAGAGTTTGAGGGTGCTGTGAGCTATGATGTCACAGCACTCTATCCAGGATGACAGAGTGAGAATCTGTCTCAAAAAAAAAAAAAAAAGTATGTCGCTGGATAATGTTTAAATATATTGTAGTTAAGAATATTATCATTTTAGTTCATCAAACGTCTCCCTTCAGTTATATCATTTTTCTTTCTTTCAGTGAAAATTCTAATTCAAACTATAAAATAGCTAATATTATTTTGTAATTGCCATACGACAGCCAAATTTGCATCAATATGACAAAATAAAACATAAAGATGTTGTCACTGGTATCTGTCAAACAAATGAGTTTACCCCTGTGCGTCTCTTCAGCCACATTAGCGTGCACTTAGCAGGATTAAGAAGTCAAGCCTTTGACGGCCTTCCTCATTCAGGAGACTTTTCAACATTTGGCTTACATCTGGTTGGAGAAGATTCTGTTTCATTTTATTTTTCACTTTATGAAAATACTTTTTGGTCTTTCCAAATGCATTCTTGATTTCTTTTTTTAATATATTAAGGACTCAAGTAGTTCCATATTAATTCATATACTGACATAATAACCAAATTTCATGAGAGTTAAGGAAATTCTCCAAGTGAAAACCACATTTACCTCTTTGGGTTTTTTCCTGAATATTTCAGACAAAGATTTTTTTTTACTCCAATAATCCATGTAAGTATCACAATCCTTATCATCACTTTTTCTTTGTGCTTCTGTCAAAAACTACTTTACTTAAAAGAAAATTTTTACAATACAGCATTCCTTTAAATAAAAATTCCATTAATATTTGCCAGAATTATGTAGGAAATAAAGTAAGCTAGGACTAGTATTATTCACTTATACTTACAGTTTAATACCGTATTATTAAATTCTCAATTCCTATTATTAAAATGGCATTTATATCCTGTTCAATTGTGTGGATTAAAAAACTCCATTCCTAAGAATTGTGATGCCCAAATGCAGAATAAACTACAATACTTAGAATTAATTGTTTCTATTACTCAACAAAAATACAAAGCATCACATAAATGGTAAAGGTTGCAGGGAACAGCTGGAAAATATTGCCCTCTTGATAGAAGTTACCTTAATTGTGGAATAATTCCCAAGCCAGGGTATCAGCTTTTAAATTTTGCTTTTTTGTCCCCTGGGCAACATTTTACTATTCTGCGTCTAACTAATAAAAGTTACCTCAGTTGTTTATTTACAGTCATTGCTGTCAGTTGCCAAACCAATAAAATACATAAACTCTATTATTTATCACAAGAAATCTGTGTCGTTTTATAGACATATATGGTTATTTTTCTGTGCATTTTATTGGTTCTGTAACCAATACTAAGTCTCCAAACATCTAAGACAGCTTCTGCCCTTAGGGCGCCATTTTCCAGCTGTTACATCAAACATTAGTCACTATGTACTTTGTAAGATTTTAATTTAACGTGTTTTACAACTGTATGTTTCGTTAGTAATCTATGCAATCATCCAGTTGGGTACCTACTAGGTGCCAGTACTAAGGTTCGGGGATAAATAGGATCTTACCAGTTAAGGAAGACAGGTTTGCTGATCCTGTGGACAGTGCAGCCTGTCAGAAAGTAGAAACCTGAGAAGGGAGAAATGAGGAAACAACTCCCAGCTTTTACTCTATGGATCATGTTAAACAGAACCTCTTAACCCCAGAGTTCACAATGCCAACTGCCAAAACTAATGGGGAAAATAATAGTAGGATCCAAAAATCATCAGGAACAGCAGAGAATCGGTTCTGTCCACCACAGACCAAGAGAAAAGGAGGTAGGACTGTGATTACAAGATAACCAGCACTTCCTTAGTGCTAGTTAGGTTCAGGTGAGATGGATTCTGGGTGAATACAGGTGATTCTTTGTTATTCAAAGTGCACTGAATTAGCAAATATTAAACCATTGCTCCTAAGGGAAACACAGGGTTAGGTTCCTTTGAGACTCTGGCCACAGTATTTCTGTCAACTGATTAACATAGAAGCTAGTTGTATGTGTGTTTCTGTTTAAAGATATCTTCTTTAATATGTTTTCTTGATTCACTAACATTGGATTCACTGCCAAGATGTAACTGAGGCCTGAACAAAGGTTATTGAACACACATGTTTTCTCCAGAAGGCACATCACACCTTCTTGTGCTTAGAAACAATAAGACTGTAGCACTAAGCTTGGGCACCATTCTAACCAGCAGATCACCAAGAAAAAGCAGGAAAATGCAGAAAGACATGGACCACCAAACATAGGCCACCAAAGGGACACTTAGGAGAGCTGAGACAAGAAAGCAGAGCAGAGCCTTGCTCACGCTCAGCCAAGACTTTGCACATGAAGTGACGCAGGTTATTTGCAGCTTGACCATGAATGACCGTAAACGTGCTGCAAGTCTTTGGGAGGTTACAAGCAAATTGTAGTGAGCAGGCAAATTTGCAAGTATAGAATAGCTGCTGCTATATATATATATATGAGACACAAATACACTTTTGAACATTCTATCATGACAATTTGCAAATCTGCACACAAGTGAGAGGATATTAACATCATTTTCTATCTGGGTCTCTGTTTTTCTTTGAAACAGGGTCTTGCTCTGCTGCCTGAGCTAGAGTGCAATGGCATCATCACAGCTCACTGCAACCTCTAACCCCTCAAGTGATCCTCCTGCCCCAGCCTACTGAGTAGCTGAGACTACAGGTGCGAGCCACTCCACCCAATCTGGACCTCTTTTTCTGACATTGCTTCTGTGACCTACATATTTTAGGACAAGATGCAATTTGGTCTTGCTCTTTCCTGATAATATAAAAATAGGCACATAGCCTATCTGGCTAAGATGCTTATGACCTAGCATTAGCCCAGTGGAGTCCTCTGAGAATCGGTAATGAACAAAACCATGCTGAACATATCATAATGAACAAAAAGGAGCTAGAACGAGGTACTAACTGGATATATGTAAAATATGTACAAACATATGTAAAAAATGAGCTCTTTGAGCCCTTTATTTGGAAGAAAAACAGGGATAATGGATGGAAAAGATCTATTCATCAAGGCTATGTGAATTCTATTTCATATCCATTGCAGTCCTATATCAGCCCAATATGAACAGCACCTGGCAGCTGAGCATATTTGAAAAGCATTTTGTGGACTCTAGATAAGCTCACCAAGGTACTGTAGGAAAGTGACCACAAAAACATGGCCCAAGTAAATGTCCAAATTGGAAATTTCAGATGTGATCTCAAAAAGGGACTAGATGGATATGAAATTACTGTTCTTAGAAATTTTATAATTTTAAACAAAAACCTCTTTACCTAAGAGTTCATAAGGCCTTCTGCCAAACTCAAGGAAAATCATAATAATAATCATAAAAACCAAATTGTTAAGAAAGACAGAAAAAGGAATCTTTCATTTGGGTAAAAAGAAATAAGAATTCTTTTCTCTAAGTTTCACATTCATCAATTTTTCAAAATTTCTTCCCACAAAGTGTTGCTGAGTAGCGAGTACTCCAACCATAAAAATCTCAAAAATCATTTCTAAGCAGTTTTGTTTTCAATCTCACATTCCTGAAACGAATATAGAAATTGAACCCTCTGCTTCATGCGTGTGGATTTCAGACCCTGAACACATACCATAGCAGATTTGTGGGGACTAAGGCGCTCTCAACTGAAGACCATTTCTTCCCTCTCTTTTCTGTTCACGCCATTCTCCATAGTAGGAAAATGTATCATGTATCATATCATTTGCCCCAAACCAATTTTTCCAAGTTTCATGGTCAACATCTCCTCTTTTCCTGGAACAGAACAGTCTTGCAAAGTTTGCCAACAGTAATTCAGACTTGAGCTGCTAGTCACTTCCTAGACAAAGCTGTCTTGATGATCAGTACCTGGTTTCCCGACACTTTAATGCATATAATGAGATGTGGCTGTCCCATAGTGTGGATAGATGTTTGGGAAGGATGCAAGAGAGAAGGGTTCAGACACATCCCCAATTACCTATCCCTAACTAGTCAGGAAAGACAGAAGTTATTGGGATGATAGCTCTGGGCAGGGGGATGAAAATTAGGAAGCCAAGAACCAAATAGGAGACTGGCCACATAATAATCTATGTTTCTCTCTTAAGGCATCAGGATAGGAGAACAGTGGGGAAATATTAGAGAGAAGTATGCCAGGATCAAATTACGGTGTCTAGCTTGGTACTTGGTCAGCATAACACTGCTCACTTCCTGAACCATTCAATCTATCTTCATTTCTCTGGCAGTTGACATCTGCCTGCAACAAGGCATTCCTAAAATAATATAAGGCAAGAATGTCTTTTATTTACATTATGACATTCAACATAGCATTTATTTCTTAATTCATATAAGTAAAGACATCTTACACTTCCCATTTTAGCATAAAGCAATAAATATTTGAGGCCCGAATCAAAAGCAGTATCTGTTGCATTCCTTTTACTTGGTTCACTTCAGTGCAATGAGCTCCTTCAGAGAATTAGTAGTGGGGTTTTCTTTATTTTTTTGTTTTGTTTTGTTTTTTGAGATAGAGTCTTACTTTGTTGCCCACGTTAGAGTACCATGACATCAGCCTAGCTCACAGCAACCTCAAACTCCTGGGCTCAAGTGATCCTCCTCCTTCAACCTCCCAAGTAGCTGGAACTACAGGTGCCTGCCACAACACTTGGCTAATTTTTTTTTATTTTTAGTAAAGACAGGGTCTCACTCTTGCTCAGGCTGGTCTTGAAACACTGAGCTCAAGGGATCTTCCCACCTCAGCCTTGCAGAATGCTAGGATTATAGGAGTGAGACACTGCACCTGGCCAAGAATTAGTAGTTTCATTTCTAAGAGAAATAATAATAAGAGAAGAGCAGGCAGTGAGCCTAAGACTTCAGCAAGGAACTGGCTGTCAAATTCAGAATAAACATCTAAAGATTAAAATGTTCCTTCTGAAAGGATCAGTGATAATTAGGTCACGACCACTTTATTCATCCAGTTGGGTTACTTTCCTTAGTGACATTTTTATCTTGGTTTTGGAAACTAAAGAATATATGAAGAGTGAATTCCTTACTCAAAAAAATTTTAAATCAACTTTTGCTTCAATTTCCCTGCCCATATTAGATGGACATATATATGTATGTATAACTACTAGATATTGTTGATGCTGAAAAAATTTAGTGAAATTAGGAACTTTTTTTGCCCAAAGAGAAATATTGTCATGATATTTGCTCTCCCTCCCCAATCATCACCTTTATGTTCCATATTTATCATTTCCTAAATCAAAAACAATGTGGCCAGGCGCAGTGGGTCACCCCTGTAATAGTAGCACTCTGGGAGGCCAAGGTGGGAAGATTCCTTGAGCACAGGAGTTCAAGACAAGCCTAAGCAAGAGTGAGACCCTGTCTTTACTAAAAATAAAAAAAAAATTAGCTAGGCATGATGGCACGTATCTGTAGCCTGGCAATTTGGGAGACTGAGGCAGGAGGATCACTTGAGCCCAGGATTTTGAGGTTGCACTGAGCTACAATGATGCCATTGTACTTTTGTCAGGGCCACAACAGAGAGAGACTCTGTCTCCACAAAAAAAGGGAAAAAAGGAAAGACAGAAAGAAACAATATGTACATCACACACTAATATTACATCAGGAGAGCCAGTCACCATTTTTCTGACTGTTTGTTTTACTCTATTACAAATCAATTATGTTATGTGCCTTACTAATTGAGTCGTTAACATAGCTCAACCATGCCTATATAGACATATACATGTGATATATATATATATATATAATATACACATACATCCCCATACATTTTTACCAACTAGACAAAATCTGGGTTTTATCTATTTGATTTGCTTGCCTTAAAGGTTCAATAACCACAAGCTGGGTTGTATTGCTCGGTCTTTCCACTGACTAAAGCCATTGGGAAAGCCACTTGTATTGACTCTGTGTTTGAAGCAGGGAACAAGATACTATAATTCCAGTCCAACAGAGCATGGCCAGAACAGATGCACATTACCCAGGGTGCGGGAAGGGCATCTGACTACAGGGGTATGTGCTAAAACAGTGATGCCTTCCAACTTGCCTGGAAACTGCTCTGGGCCTTGCCCTCCCACCTTTTAGTTAGTAGTGAGCTTTTCCTTGATAGAGCCTGCCTGCCTTATTCCAGCATAGCTAATTAACAATCACGATAGAGCCTGCCTAACTTATTCCAGCATAGCTAATTAACAATCATGATAGAGCCTGCCTTACTTATTCCAGCATAGCTAATTAACAATCATGAGAGGGCACTACCTGGTCTTTCCGCCATTCAGTCTTTTATTCAAGCAGTATTACTGAAGGCCCATTATGTCTCAGATAGCATAGGCTCCAGGGACCCACAGTGGGCAAAACAGACATGCAACCCTACCTTCATGACTCCATGGCTCATCAGGGGATACGGATGCTGAAAGCTATCAGGACCAATTCATTGATAAAGTAACACTGTAGTAAGTACAGAGCATTGTGCGTCCCTGGGCTCTTCTCCAGTGCTAAATCCTCAAGGCTTCCTAATGCCTAAGGTGCAAAACGTTCTACTTTTTGCTGTACTGGAGAAATCATTAAGACTTTCAGGAATGGGGCCTGCTTGTGTTTTCCAGTATCTAAGACTGCAGGTATTAACTCTCACCAATCCCATTTTTTCTGCCACCTGCATCCTCCCCAGATCTTACTTGTTTGTGGTGGGAAAGAGGTTGGCAGATTACTTGTGATTATCCTATAGTTTAAAAGATAAAAAACATAAATATGAACTTACCTGATGATTTTGTTATCTATTTTAGGTTACATAAAATAATTAAAGTGTTTTTGCTTATTTTTGTTTATAATTTTTTTTGAGACAGAGTCGGACTCTGGGTAGAATGCCATGGCATCATCATAGCTCACTGCAACCTCAATCTCTTGGGCTCAAGCAATCCTCTTGCCTCAGCCTCCCGAGACGCTGGAACTATAGGTGTGCACCACTGTACCCAGCTAATTTTTCTATTGTTAGTAGAGATAGGGTCTCACTCTTGCTCAGGCCGGTCTAGAACTTGTGAACTCAGGTGACTCACCCACCACAGCCTTTCAGAGTGCTAGGACCATAGGAGTGAGCGACTGTGCTTGGCCTGTTCATAATTTTTTTGAGTGTTACACTTCTTAAAGCAATCTCCAGGCTTCCTCTTACATGTCTCACAATAGAAAATGGTTTCTTTCCTTCCACTTTTCTCATTCTTCTGTTGCAAACCATGCAATCCTTTGTTGTTTATTTTTCATTTTGCGTTACAAAATGCATCTTCCCATTTAGCCTTTCCTCGGTATCTTCCTCTCTTTCTCGAATTTCTGTTCCTCACATTACTCACAAGCTGAGTGATGAGATTTCTGTAAGAAAGGTGTGTCTGCATGTTTTCTCCACTCTCCTTCTTATCTAAAGGATGTAGTTGTTCACAATTTCAATGTCCATCAGCCAGAACAATAATTTTTTCCACCATTTGTAAATCTGTAACATCCACGGTACTGAACAGCTCCATCCCTTCTTCTCATAAACTTTGTGTCTTGTGTATTCTAAAATAACTGTTGGTCTTTCAAGTTAAACAGGCTGTTTCTTCCTGAAACCTGAAATCAACTGTGTTTGAGGAGCAAAGAATATACTCAGCATTGTCACTAACCTCTTGTCATGGAATGAGAGATACCAAAAAAAAAGTGTTGGATGTTCCACGGAGTAGAGTAGAAAGATCGTCATGTCGGACAAGGTCTGACATAGGATTTGAAAGGGTCTCATCTTGGTTAGCATCTGTTTACTCACTGACTTGATTCATCATAATAGTCTGCATGTTCTTAGTAAGGTCAAGTTTCAAAGCACATCCCTCTACTGGGGCAGTCACTTTACATCTTTCTTTTTATTTACTTTTTTTTTAATTTTTATTTATTTTTTTTTTTTTGAGACAGAGTCTCACTATGTTGCCCTCGGTAGAGTGCCATGGTATCAAAGCTCACAGCAACCTCAAACTCTTGGGCTTAAGCGATTCTCTTGCCTCAGTCTTCCAAGTAGCTGGGTCTACAGGTGCCCGCCACAGTGCCCAGCTATTTTTTTGCTTGTAGTTGTCATTGCTTAGCAGGCCTGGGCCAGGCTCGAACCCACCAGCCCCGGTGTAGGTGGCTGGCACCGTAGCCACTGAGCTACAGGCTCTGAGCCACAATCCTTCTTTTAATTTTTTTAGAGCAGAGCAGGCTATTAACTATTCATTGGCTCTTCACAGCCATCATGTGAGAAAGACAAAGTTGGGACTGTTTTCTAATAAGAAAATGGAGCCTAGCATGGTGGCTCAAACCTGTAATCCTAGCACCCTGGGAGGCCAAGGCAGGAGGGTCATTGACCTCAGGAGACCAATCTGAGCAAGAGCAAGACCCATTTCTACTAAAAACACCAAAATAAGCCAGGCACCATGGTGTGCACCTGTAGTTCCAGCTATGCGGGAGGTTAAGGCAGGAGGATCACTTGATCCCAGGAGTTTGAGGTTGCAGTGAGCTATGATGATGCCACTGCTCTCTAGCCAGGGCAACAGAGTGAGATTCTATCTCAAAAGAAAGAAGGGAAGGGAGAAGAGGGGAGTAGATGGGAGGGGAGAGGAACAGGGAGGAAGGGAAGGGAGTGGGAGGGGAGGGAAATTTCAAGGCCAGGCAGCTAGCTAAAGTCTATATAGCAAAAAAGTCAGTGCCAGGTCTCTCCCTACTTTACCAGTCTCTTCTCTGTGTAAGTATTATGTTGGGAATTTTATTAGAGTGACTACAGGTTTCCATAACTTGGCCATATTTTATGCCCATATATTTAATGAGATACAGCAGGAAAAAACTAAAGAACAAACAAGTTAAACATAAACTTTTAAACATAAATTTTTTATATCACCTGAAAGTTCAGGGGTGAATAAATGCCCTATTCCCTTCATGGACACATCTCTTCTATAACACCTTGAGTTCCTAGCAATTCGTTCTCCCCACAACTCATAATGACTTAGTTACAAGTTAAGAAGTTATTGGTATGAAGATGATTTTTGTTTTGTTAAGGGTAAAACTGTCACCAGTACTTGAGTCACCAGGATTTCTTGCTGCTTCAATTTTTGTTTTGTTTTTGTTTTTGCCTTGTTATTTTTTGTAAGTTCAATTCCATATACATGTAAGGCAGAAAGTTAGATTCAGATCTAATTGGGTGGAGAGAGGGTAAACGGTGGGGTCACACTTATGGTGCATCTTAGAAGGGACAGGTGAAACTTACTAAATGCAGAACACAAATGTTTTCACATACTAAACGATTTATTTCACAAATAAATCTCATGAAGGTTATGTCAAACAGTTGGATAAAAATATTTCAGATTGTATGTGAAGCCCGCACACTGTACCCCATGATTGCACTAATGTACACAGCTATGATTTAATAAAGAAAAAAAGAAAAAAATTCTTTTCAGGAGTTAGTTTGGTTGCAGATATCACTGCTGTTTTAGTTGGCTGGGGCTAGGTTCAAACCTGCCACCCTCAGTATATGGTACCGGCACCCTCCCAACTGAGCCACAGGCGCTGCCCAACTTTGATGTATTCTTAACCAGGTATTTCATATATTCAAAATTATAATCACTTCCTTAACTAATATAATTTTTTTCAAGAATTTCAAGTATTTTTAATAATAACACATTATTTTAAAGGATTTCCAACCTATCTTTATTTTTAAAACATAAAAATTAAAAATCTAAAAGAATATAAATTTTTTTTCTGAAAACAATATATGAGAATTTGGTAATGAGGTCTTCCAGTTCAATAAATAAGTGATTAATTATACCAAATATTTGCTATCTTTATAATGCTATTTTAGAATAATATAATTTCAAGTAACTTCTTTCTAGTAGATTAAAACAAAGCGAATAATTCTATGTGATGATGCTTGTACAACTGAATAAGATAAAGTTAATTTGTTTCTGGAGCTGCCACTTTCAAATTTTTTAAAATAAAAAATAGTAGAAGATTATAGAAGATTATCTCCTACTACAAAGAAAATCCATGACCAATATTTTTAAAATAACTAGGAAATTATTTTACCTTTTGGCTTTGGAGGACAGCATTTAGTAAACTGGAAAATTATACTATCAGAGCGAACAGTTTCCAACTGGTAGCAATTCAAAAGATCTTTGAGATTATTAAAGTTCTTCTTAGTCCCACTGAGGTTGTATTCTCCATTCTCATTTTTTGTAATCAAACAGTGTTTATATTCAATGACATTTTCTCGCTATATAAGTTTAATGGTAAAGAGAGGGAGGAATAATCATAATGGGCATCATAGTGATTATTCTGACAAAAATATACACACACCACAAAACAAGCAATAGTGTTTAGCCATTTGAACATTGAATCCTAATGTAGTGCTATAGCACAAGTGCTTAGTTCCTCAAAAAGGCATTTAATTATAATTTCTTAGCCTACAGAAGTAGCTTAAGAGTTGATTTTATAAAAAGCAAGTAAGAAAGAAATAAAAATCAATAATAATAATGCTATTCTTTATAGCTTTCTATCACTTATAATATAAAGACTTAAGCTAGTGCAGCATATAGGACCTTCTGTGAGCTGGTTTCATTCGGCCTTCATCTCCATCTTGGTTCTTGTCATTCCCAACACAAAACCTATGTTCCAGTCATATTAAATGACTTTAATAAATTGAGGCGAATTCCATGCTATTTTATGCCTAGAGAACTGCACATACTATGTCTTTATCTGTGAATGTATACCCACTCCTTCTAAGCAATAAACCTTTATTCATTCTTAAAATTCAGTTCAAGTACCACTTTTTATGTGAGGTTATCTCTAATACCCCATTACACAAGCAAAGTTGAACACCCATTCCCGTAGCAACAATATTTGTATAATTATCTTTAATACAATATTTACAAATTTTGCTGTTCAATATTTGTCTTATGTATTGTACATGAACTTGTTCATTCATCTGTTTTTTGAGCTGCTTTTTCAAAAGTATATTCATCCTACTTAGAACCATTTATATAAAATCTATCAGTATCTCAAGGTCAATCTTGAATCCTTCCTATCAAAATATCTTTCTTAATATTTGTAACTCTGCCTGTTACTGTTTGTCAATACCAGATAATTATAATTTAGTGATTTACCTTAATTTAGTTTTTTTAAAATTTTTGATGTTCTAAAGTTAAATTTCGTGAGGGTAGGGCTGTATCATACACTGCCTAGCACAGGCCTCATTTTAGGATTGGATCATACAGTAAACATAAAAAAAATTAATTTTTTAATTGATAATTGAATATAATGGACCATTACATGTTATAATAATGAGCGTTTGTGAAATTAGGATAGATTATCAGTTTTTTAACTCAGCGGTTAGGCGCTGGCCACATACATGGGGGCTGGTGGGTTCCAACCCAGCCCAGGCCTGCTAAACAACAATGACAAATGCAACAAAAAATAGCCCAGCAGGGTGGCGCCTGTGGCTCACTGGGTAGGGTGCTGGCCCCATATACTGAGGGTGGCGGATTCAAACCCAGCTCCGGCCAAACTGCAACAACAACAAAATAGCCAGGTGTTGTGGCAGGTGCCTGTAGTCCCAGCTACTTGGAAGGCTGTAAAAAAAAATCGTAACATTATGGGCAGCACCTGTGGCTCAAGGAGTAGGGCGCTGGTCCCATATACCAAGGGTAGCAGGTTCAAGACTGGCCCTGGCCAAAACTGAAAAAAAAAAATATGTCTATACATACATATATATTTATTTTTAAAAAATAGCCCAGCAATGTGGCAGGCACCTGTAGTCCCTGCTATGTGGGAGGCTAAGACAAAAGAATAGCTTAAGCCCAAGAGTTTGAGGTTACTGTGAGCTGTGATGCCATAGCACTCTCTCAAAACAAAACAAAAAAGATTGTATCAGTTTTATACAATGGTAAAGTGATAGAGTAACCTTCTGTATTTATAGATAGTTAACCCACTCTGTCTGCTAAATATGACATGGGTGCAGAAAGCTAAAAACAGTTGAATAATAAAATCCTTACTTTCTCTGTTTTAAAAAAGTGAAATAATTTAGAAGCTCTATAACATTTCTCAAAATTTATACCATGAAATTCCCTTAAAATATTAGGTTTTTGTAAGGTAATTCTGGATAGTAAACAATCATAGATGAGATTCAAGATGATCTAGAGACAGAGTCTCACTTTATCACCCTCGGTAGACTGCCATTACCCCATAGCTCACAGCAACCTCCAACTCCCAGGTTTGGGCAATTCTCCTGTCTCAGCCTCCCGAGTAGCTGGAACTGCAGGCACTTGCCACAATGCATGACTATTTTTTTTGTTGCAGTTTGACAAGGGCTGCGTTCGAACCCACCACTTTCAGTAGGCCAGGACCCTACCCACTGAGCCACAAGTGCCACCCAACAGTGAAGTTTCATTACAGTTTGACCCTTAAACATACATTCTATGTAGACCATTACTCGTAATATTAGAAAACCACCAATTTTTGGCTCTGCACCTATGGGCGCTCAGCAAGTAGGGCACAGCCACATACACAGAAGGTGGCGGTTTCAAGCCTGGCCAGTTCTGTTAAACAACAATGACAACTACAACCCCCCAAAATATATATATATGGCCGGGCACTGTGGCGGGTGCCTGTGGTCCCAGCTACTTGGGAGCTGAGGCAAGAAAATCACTGGAGCCCAAGAGTTTGAGATTGCTGTGAACTGTGACACCATGGCACGGTACCAAGGGTGACTGTCTCAAAAAAAAAAAAAAAAAAAGAGGAGACAGAAAACTACCAGTTTAAAGGTACATGTTTCTATTTCTTTGTTATTGCCCCATTTCACTCTAATTCTGTAACCATTTCTAGTTAACAAAAAATCTGCTTCTGACTTATTTTGTTCTACATGATGTGATACAGACTTCCATTTTTGTAAAAAATAGAGACTTCAAGAGACTTAATAAAATACCATTTGACGCACCAGCAACACTCAAACATCAGAAAATAAAATAATTGCCAGATAAAAAGAATATTATAAATTATTTTATAGTTTTATATAAACTCTAGGAGATATATCTTATTTATGGTACAGAATCGCTGAGGTAAATTAAGCATTATTATGACAATTTCAATATCTAGAGCTATAATTCTGAGTACTAAAAATGAAACATGATAGATAAATATGAATCAGAAAGTATGTTGGCTAACTAAGTGTTACCACTAATAAATGTGACATACTAACCTCAACAGCAAAAGTCAGAAAATACTTATTAAAGTCCTTAGGACTGCATCGAAGTACATACAGACCAGTCTGATTACCTGCTTTCTTCAGTTTACTTATGGCAAAATCCATTCTAAAAGTAAAGAAGAAGTAATTGAATTATAACATAGCAAGCACTATGACATTATGAGAAAATGTAAACTAAAAATGCAACACTCAAATCTAAAACACTCAAAATTTTTGGAAATCTCCTCTACTATATATGTTTATCAATAATCTCTCAAGGAAAAAAAATGTAAGGAAGCTATTTTGCAATAAATTAAAAACAATTCAAGAGACAAGTACATTGCTTTAAAAACAAATAAAAGGTATTATAAGACAAACAAAATCATGAAGAATAATTCATTCACTTGAAGTTTCTACCTTCTGATTACAAATTCACTATTTTAAAAACCATACTCACGCTCATAAAACTTCATTTAACTATGCAGAAAATATAGCATAAATGTGTCTATGTCTCTTCTACCATAGAAGTTACATAAAAATTTGTGAGTATTTTACTATTCAGTATAAAACAAAGTCTAATAGAAGAAATATGGCATCTGAGAAAGACTATTCATTTATAAAATTTGTTCCATGTTTAATGAAGTTGCACATCTTGGGAAAAAAGAACATGTAATCTATGTGAAGGCAACAACCATTTGTTTCACTTATCACTATATATGTCTGTCATCAATCAATGCCCTCACATTATAGGTACTCAAATGCTTGAATGATAGATTTATAAATGAATGGATACTAGGAATTTTTAAAATAATAAACATGTAAATTACAGACAATTATTACGTAATGGTGAAAGGAATTCCTATTCAATAAATGGTGCTGGGAAAATTGGATAACTATATGTACAAGACTAAAGTAGGATGGCTATCTCTCACCACCCACAAAAACTAGTTCATAATGGATATAACAGATTTAAGGCATGAAACTACAAGAGGTCTAGAAGAAAAATTGGAAAAATTCTTATAAACAACAGTCTAGGCAAAGAATTTATGAAGAAGACCCCAAAGACAACCATGACAACAACGAAAATAAATGGGGACTGATTAAATTAAAAAGCTCCTGCACAGCCAAGGAAACAATCAATAGAGTGAATAGACAACCTACAGAATTAAAGGAAATATCTGCATGTTATACATCTGATAAAGTTCTAATAACTAGAATCTACAAACAACTCATGCAAATAAGCAAGATAACAGAAAAACAAACCCATTAAAAAATGGGTGAAGGACAGACTTTTCTGAAAGGATGGAAACTTTTCCAAACAAGACAGACTAATAGCCAATAAACATGTGAAAAAATAGTGTCTCTAATTATCAGGAAAAACCAAATCAAAACAACAATGAGTTATCACCTAACTCCAATAAGAATGACTTTTATCCAAAAGTCCCAAAACAAAAAATGTTGGCATGGATGTAGATAGAAAGGAACACAGGGATGTCCAACCTTTTCTCTTCCACAAATTGGAAGAAAAGAGTTGCCTTAGTCTACACAAACATTAAATACAGATATTAAATACACAGACATTAATAAACCCCGATGAGCAAAAAACAAGGTCCATCCAGTACTTTTCATGACATGTGCCACCACAGATAAGCAAAACAGTCCTCAAATCATCAGCATGTGGCCTGTGGGCTGCAAGTTGGACACTGTTGATGGGACTGCAAACTAGTACAGTCTTTAGAAAGTAGTATGGAGATATTTCAAAGAACTAAAAATAGTATATCTACCACTTAATCAAACAGTTCCCCAATTGGGTCTTTATCTAAAGCAGTGGTTCTCAACCTTCTTAATGCCATGACCCTTTAATACAGTTCCTTATGTTGTGGTAACCCCCAACCATAAAGTTATTTTCATTGCTACTTCATAACTGTAATTTTACTACTGTTATGAATCATAATGTAAATATCTGATATGCAGGACGTGTTTTTTGAGGTTGCGACCCACAGGTTGAGAACCACTGAAAAGGGAAAAAGTCATTCTATACAAAGCACATATGTATTCAAATGTTTATAGCAGCACAATTTACAATCACAAAGATGTGGAATCAACCTAAGGGCCCATCAATGCATGAGTGGGTTAATAAAATGTGGTACCTATAACATGAGCATTACTCAGCCATTAAAAAAAATGGTAGGGCGGCACCTGTGGCTTAAAGGAGTAGGGCGCCAGCCCCATATACCAGAGGTGGCAGGTTCAATCCCAGCCCCAGCCAAAAACTGCAAAAAAAAAAAAATGGTAAACTAATACCTTTTCTAACAATCTGGATAGAACTGGAGACCATCCTCCTAAGTAGAGTTTCACAAGAATGGAAAAACAAATACGACATGTCCTTGCTTTTAAATTATAACTAAATAATCAACACACATGTGTACATATGGTAGTAAAATTCAATGGAAGTAAAATAGGTGGAAGGGGTTAGAAGGGGATGGGTAAATTCATACCTAAAGGGCACAATGCACACTACCTGGGGGACAGACACAATTACAACCTTGCCCCAAATTGTACCAAAATATTTATACTGCCATAATGTTCTAAAATTTAAAAAAGTATAATTAATTAAAAAAAGAAAATACAGAATTCATTTATATATTCCCTAAGAAAAAAAAGTAGTTAACTTTTTTGTAACAATATTTATTACAAAGTACAAGTATAGACTGAATCAAGTGTTAACTATTACCAAAGATATATTTTCTCAATTTAGGGGTAGGTTAAAGTCAAAGAACAGAATATGCACACAATCTCAGATTTTTCTTCTGCTCAGATTCTTCAAATCTGTAGTCAATCATAAAGAACATCCTAGCTAAGAGAGAATTAGGACTTGCGCTAAATTAGTGTTATTCACAATAGCTGGCTTCATTTAGCATTAAAGTAAGAGTATACAACAGTATGAATATATACAATAGTTACTGGATACAAAATTAAAATTAAATTAATTTAAAAATTCAGTTTCTCCATTGTACTAACCACATTTCAAATGCTATACAGTCACACTGCTACTGTACCAAACTGCACAAATACAGAACATTTTTATCACTGCAGAAAGCTCTACACAGCATTAATCTAGTCATAGAGACATCATATATATCTTGTGTTCAAAGCTTTCAGTAGAAGTTGGATTATGCAAAAATACTGACACTTTCAAATTTTGCACTGTGGCTCCCACGTAGTTTTTCAAAAGTTAACGAAACAGAAATTGCAGGTCTTTTTTTTTTTTTTTTTTTTGTAGCGACAGAGTCTCACTTTATCGCCCTCGGTAGAGTGCTTTGTTGTCACAGCTCATAGTAACCTCCAACTCTTGGGCTTAAGTGATTCTCTTGCCTCAGCCTCCAAGTAGCTGGGACTATAGGCGCCTGCCATAATGCCCAGCCATTTTGTTGTTGCAGTTGTCATTGTTGTTTAACAGGCCCAGGGTGGGTTTGAACCTGCCAGCCTCAGTAAATGTGGCTGGTGCCATAACCACCATGTTACAGACGCCAAGCCTGCAGGTCCTTTTTCGAGTAACACCCCAAAGTAATACCAATTAATTAACCATACATAGGTATAATTAACTAATGTTAAACTTATACAAGTTATAAGTATTACAGATTGGGACACAGGTAAACTATAAATCAAATAATTCTAATTATTATATAATCTAATTGCAAATAGACTTTTATTTTTAAAAAACCCTCTATTCAAATTATGTCTTTTATATATATACATACACACACAGAGAGAGAGCAGAACCTCTGTAAGTTCACCACCCATAGGACTGTAACAAATTAGTCAACATATGGAGGCAGTCATCATAATGAACTAAACCTTATCATACATACGTGTGATGTATATACAGACTATGAAAATTAGGTCAACTTAAGGGTGTGAATATATAAGTTGGTTAACTATGGTGTGCATATAAACATATAAATATATATATGTGTGTGTATATATATATATATGTCACTAAGGTGTATAAAATCTTCTTTGTAAATATATCACTTTTCAAAAATTTTACTTTTAAAGTTGGTATTACTCACGAAATTGGGCCATGACAGTTGCTTTGTATGTTTTCAAGCACTGCTGGAGGTGCTACTTCTTTACAGAGGTAATGATGTGCATCTACAGTTAATCTATAATATCCATCAATTAATGACACAAAAGACAAAGCTTCTCTTAATGAACCAATTTCAATTTCCTAGAGAGAGAAAAGAAAAATAAACAGCATTTTTTAAAAACCATCCACTGCATGTTAAACATTGAAAATGTTCCTAATTCCATGTTAACAGATTAAGTATCCTAAATCAATCTTTTTCTAAATTGCTCAAAGTCCTTTATGGTACCTTATTACTTCATAAGAATTACAAATTCCTAAGTCTGATATTTAAGATTCTCCCAAATACAGGGTTATCATACCTTCCCAAGTTAAAGTTTATTCCATAATTTTACTGTATTTTCTAATATTCCTATTAGACTAACATACTAGTTTTCTCAGTAATCTATTTAATATGACATAAAAGTATAAGAAATTGTGACCACTTATTTTTACATACCAAGTATACATTGCTAATGTTAAAGCACTCATGCTATAACAGTTAGGACATATAGCTATGCTATGATTATATCATCATACATGCAAATATGAACATATATAATCAATTTAAAATAGTGTTTCTTAGTGAAAAAATATACATATATAAAAATACATTTTCACATATAAAAAATAATCAATTGGATTATATAATAAAAAAGAAGCTTAATTACATCAAAAAAAATACAATATCTAGCATTAAACTTGAAAAATGTACAAAATCATTATTAGAAAAAACTCAAAACTCTCTTGTAAAATGCAACTTTTTATCTGAATATGTAGAAAATAAACCATGATCTTGGACAGGAAAAGTCAACATCATAAAGATACAAAAATCTTCCATAAATTAATTTTCTAATTTGTTAAAATTCTAATAAAAATACCAACAGGTACTAGAGGATGTACCCAGAAAAACAAAGCAAATATGGAATTCAAAAATTCAGGGATTCAATATAAGATAAATGAGACGATAAGTCCCAGGATGATAAGAAAGAGATCCCCAAATATTACATCTATGCATAATAACAGCTATACCTACAGAGCTTCCGATTCAGATTAGACAGTAGGCCCAAATGATCAACAAGGGATTTTGCCAAGAAATGAATAGAAATAATATAATGTTTAACAGATTTGACTATGTAAAATATTATATGGAGAAGTGAGCTACTTTCCAGTGTTCTTGTAGAGAACGAAAAGATAACTATACATACAAAGGAAAAAAAAGGAAGCCACAATTAACTCCTAGCAAAGGTTATAAAAGAATGAAAATGTTTTAATAGCATACTTCTTGGCCTAGTAATGAAAAACATTCACATAATAAGAACACAGAATATGGATTTATACCAAAAATTATATTAAGGAGACAAGTGTATAACATGCTTGAACTGTAAAACATATTTATCTAACAAAAGGCCATAAAAACAGGTATGTAAAAGGTATCATTTACAGCCTTTGAATTAACCTGGATGGAAGTAGAACACTTTATTCTTAGCAAAGCATCACAAGAATGGAGAAGCACGAATCCATCCAGCATGACAATTAATGACACGGTGGGGGGAGGGAGGGGAGAGCAGAGACAGACAGAGAGAGAGAGAGAGGTGGAGGAAAGGAAGAGAAAAGACAGGAGGGAAAAAGGGAGAGGGGTGGGGTCTTGGTATGCGACACACCTTTTGGGGGCAAGACACAATTATAAGAGAGACTTTCCTAACACACACACACACAAAAGAAAAAAGTATCATTTACAAATAGTAAACGGATATTAAAAATGTGGGGAATGACAAATCTGTACATCAAAAGGATTAATACCCAACATATAATGGGAGAAGATACCCATAAATCAATTGGAAATAAGGAAAACTAGTCAAAGGATGAGAAAAGGAAATCCACAGAAGAAGAAATATAAACACTGGCCTATAAAAATATGAAAAATTTCTCAGTTTCAGGTTCTAATTAAGGAAATACGATGTAACAAAGGACAGCATTTGCCCATCAATTTGGCAGATAAATTAAAAGATTGATAACATCCGGTGCTGGCAGAGAATACACTAGAAATACCTTTTGGGAAGCAATTTCAACAGTCCCTCTCAAAGTACTAAATTTTCATACCCATTGACCTAGCCATTGGTATCTCTCCCACAGATCTACAGGCACATCCCATTTTACTGCCCTCCCCTTTATTGTGTACTCTATTTTCTACAGACTAATGGTTTGTGGCAATTTGCATTGACCAAGTTAATTGATGTCATTGTTCTAACAGCATGTGCCCACTTTGCGTCTATGTCACATTTTGGTTCTTAAAACATTTCAAACTTTCCATTATAATTGTATCTGTTACAATGATTTGTGATCAGCAATCTTTGATGTTACTACTGTACAGTCATCTCTCAGTATACAAGGGGGGTTGGTTCCAGGATCCATCATATACATCAAAAACTGCTCATCATCAAGCATTGTACATGCAGACTCCACACATATAAAAAGCAGGCCTTCCCTGGCAGCGCCTGTGGCTCAGTGAGTAGGGAACTGGCCCCATACACCAAGGGTGGCAGGTTCGAACTTGGCCCCGGCCTAATTGCAACAAAAAGTAGCCAGGCATTGTGATGGGTGCCTGTAGTCCTAGCTACTCAGGAGGCTGAGGCAAGAGAATTGCCTAAGCCCAGGAGCTGGAGGTTGCTGTGAGCTCTGACACCACAGCACTCTACCAAGGGTGATAAAGTGAGACTCTGTCTCTAAAAAAATAAAATAAATAAATAAAAATAAAAAGCTGGCCCTCCTTATAAATGTGTTCAACCTTCCATAAAAACTGTATTTGGTTGGAAACCTTCATATGTAAGTGGATCTCTACAGTTCAAATGTGCATTGTTCCAGGCTCAACTATAACTGTTTTTGGGTGCCACATTCTGTGTGCCTATACAATGGCAAATTTAAGTGACAAATGTTTGTGTTCTGACTGCACCATAGACCTGCTGTCCCCCTCTTCTCTCTCTCTTCTCAGGCCTCCTTATTCCTTGAGAAATAATTAATTAGGTTAGTTAATAACCCTACAATGGCCTCTAAGTGTTCAAGTAAAAGGAAGAATTGCACACATCTCATTTTAAATCAAAAGCTAGAAATTATTAAGCTCAGTGAAGAAGGCATGTTGAAAACTGAGAAACTGTAATTTTATATGTTATTGAAGGAAGAGTGAGTTGCTATAACAACTATGACAAATGGTCTAACAGTATACTAAAGCTACAATCCCACACCTAGATCTATCTATCTATTTACATTTCAACACAAATGAGTGCATGAGTCTCCCAAAAAAACATATATTGGAATGTTCATAATAATTTTCTTCCTAATATCATCAGCCCGGCCAGGAACTCCAGGAGCCACATGACTCCACGCCAGGCCCCGCCTGCCCAGCCAGGAACTCTGGAAGCCGCACAACCCATGCCTTCCCTTTGGAGCCCTCCCTGCCTCTGCGTCAATCCCCCCAACTGGCCAGAGACTGCTGGAGCTGTGCGCTCTTTTTGCCAAAGTCACCGGGCGCCAGGCATTGCCAGAAGGGTGTACACCATCCCCAGCCACCACTAGGTTTCCTCAGCCTCAGACTGTAATTCTGTACGGGACTTTTGCAAAGCAATTGGAGATAAAGTTGCAGTCATCAGTTCCAGATCCTTGACAAAGGGCTGGTTAACCACAACTCCAGAAGCTCCTAATCCAATCTCACATTACCTGCCCACCTAGGCAATGGTGAAAAACATACATGAGGCAGAATCAATGGAAAAACTCTGGCAACATGAATAGTCAGAGTAGATCAACTCCCCCAAGGAACGACAAGGCAGACACGGCACAAGACCTCATTCATAAATAAATGGCTGAGATGTCAGAAATAGAGTTCAGAATCTGGATAGCAAATAAGATCAACAGAATGGAGGAAAAGATAGAATTAGAATTTCAAGCAGTAATTCAAAAGATGTCTCAAGAATTCAACAAATTCAAAGACAAACATGACCAAAGATTTTGACACATTGAGGCAAGAATTTGTGGCCTGCAAAGATCTAAAAAATACAGTAGAATCCCTCAGTAACAGAATAGAGCAGGCAGAAGAAAGGATCTCTGACATTGAAGACAAAGCTTTTGAAGGCTCCCAAATGCTCAAAGAGGAAAAAAAGTGGAGAACAAAAACAGACCATTCCCTCAGAGAGCTCTGGGATAATTCAAAGAGATCTAATATTCGCCTTATAGGAATACCTGAAGGCAATGAGGTTGCTGCAAAGGACACAGATGCTTTACTTCATGAAATAATCAAAGAGAATTTTCCAGACATGTCAAGAGATCCTGAAATTCAGATAGCAGACAGTTTCAGAACACCAGCACGACTCAATCCAAATAAAAATTCTCATAGACACATTATAATTAACTTTACCAAAGTTAATATGAAGTAGAAAATTCTGCAAGCTGTAAGACATAAGAAATCCATAACCTACAAGGGAAAGAACATTAGAATGCTGCAGATCTCTCTGCTGAGCTCTTTTAAGCTAGAAGAGGGTGGTCATAGACCTTTAATCTCAAACAAAATAACTTTAAACCCAGGATCCTCTATCCAGGTAAATGGAGTTTCATCTATGATGGAGAAATTTTTTTAAATACTTTAATGATATTCACATATTGAAGAAATTTGCCATAACTAAACCAGCTCTCCAGGATATTCTCAGACCTATCCTCCATAATGAACAACACAATCCTCCACTCGGAAACTTTGATCAAATTCTAACTTCCAAAGTGGCAAAAGGATTAAAAATGTCCACTGGACTTTCGAAAAACTTGATACCCAAAACTCTATCTGGCTTATCATTACTCTCAATTAATGCAAATGATTTAAATTGTCCTCTAAAGAGGCACAGGATGGCTGACTGGATACAAAAACTCAGGCCAGACATCTGCTTCATTCAAGAATCTCACCTTACCTTACAAGATAAACATAGACTCAGGGTGAAGGGATGGTCATCTATAATTCAGGCAAATGGAAAGCAGAAAAAAGCAGGAGTTACAGTTTTATTCACAGATAAAATATGCTTTAAATCAATAAAAGTACGGAAAGATAATGATGATCATTTCTTATTTGTTAAGGGCAGTGCTCAATATGATGAGATTTCAATTATCAACATATATGCACCCAACCAGAATGCACCTCAATTTATAAGAGAAACTCAAACAGACATGAGCAACTTGATTTCCTCCAGCACCATAATTGTCAGGGACTTTAACACTCCTTTGACAGTGTTGGATAGATCCTCCAAAAAGAAGCTAGCTAAGTAAAGAAACTTTAGATTTAAACATAACCATTCAATATTTGCATCTAACAGACATCTACAGAACATATCATACTAACAAAACTGAATACACATTCTTCTCATCAGCCCATGGATCAACCTCCAAAACTGATCACATCTTAGGTCACAAATCTAATCTCAGCAAATTTAAAAGAACAGAAATCATTCCTTGTATTTTCTTGGACTACCATGGAATAAAAGTTGAACTCAGTAACAATAGAAATCTGCATATGCATACAAAAACATGGACATTAAATAACCTCATGCTGAATGATAGCTGGGTCATAGATAAGATCAAGAAGGAAATTACCAAATTTTTGGAACAAAATGATAATGAAGACATGAATTATCAGAACCTCTGGGATACCACAAAGGCAGTCCTAAGTGGAAAATTTATAGCGTTGCAAGCCTTCCTCAAGAGAACAGAAAGAGAGGAAGTCAACAACTTAATGAGACATCCCAAGCATCTGGAAAAGGAAGAACTTTCCAACCCTAAACTCAGCAGAAGAAAAGTAATAACTAAAATTAGAGCAGAACTAAATGAAATTGAAAACAAAAGAATCATACAACAAATAAACCAATCGAAGAGATGGTTTTTTGAAAAAGTCAATAAAATAGACAAACCTTTGGCTAACCTAACCAGAAGTAGAAGAGTAAAATCCCGATGGCTCTCGGAAGATGGCAGCGGAGATGGTCCCGTAGCCCATCTCTCCCCTGTCAGCAGGTGAGAAGGAGGGAGCTCTGGATCTTTCCCCGTGTGAATTATTGGAGTGGATGGGCAGCTAGAGATGCACATCGAGTTGGTAGATTGTTGTACATGAAAGATAGTTCATAACTGCAGAAACTGCTGTAAACCATTTCCCCCTGCCTGGTGGAGGGGCAGCCGGCCCCTCCCACAGGGAGGACAGCAGGTTGCAACTCACAAAACCTAATTGGAGAAAATTCCACTGAAGCGTGGATCTCAGAGTTTGATGACCAGAAAGGGGTGCTGCTAGGATCCATGGAAACCCAGGCCCAAGCAAGAGCGGATGCAATGGGACCCTGCTGGAAACAGACATACTGGAATGTCCAAAATGGCGAGCGTCTTATCCCCAGATCACTGGGAGGAGGTGATCCGTCAGTACTAGCCCAGGTGGGGAATCCTGGTGAGGTCTGACTGTGCAGGGGACGCGAGATTCTGGGGTGTGGAAAAGACACTTTGAGCTGTGGAAGTTGGTGAAGAGGGCCCCTGAGCACTTCAGCTGGAGAAAAAGCGGCAGGTCAAAGTGGCAGCAACAGCCCTGCAGGAGCTTCCTCCCCTCCAGCCACCGCAGCCACCAAGTACTGCAGCCACTACGAGCCCCTCTCCCACAGCCACCAGGAGCCCCTCTCTGGCAGCCGCTGGGAGCTCCCCTCACAGCCCATTGCAGTTGCCGGATTGGGAGAGAGCAGGAGGGCAGAGCGGAGAGTTTTGGGACAAGTGGACTCGAGCTCCAAAGTTGGAGGCCGGATGGGAATGTCGTTTGGAGCTGAGCACCCAAAATAAAGTGCCTTTTCCAACCGGTAGAGAAACTCCAAAAATCGCAACTGACCAGACAGTGTAGTTTCCATAGAAACAATATAGTTGGTGAACTACATATAAGCCTGAGATCAACTCACAGCGCCATCTGGTGTCCACAAAGTATATTGCATTATAAATTAACTCCACTTAAGTTGACATAAGACCTTTATTTCTATATATATACAAGAAAAATATTTTTGAGGTTGGTTTTTTTTTGAATATCCTTTTCTTGGAGGTGCCATTGATAAATAATTTTTTATTTCACTTTCTTTTCTTAGGCTATTTTTATTATCTTCTATTCTCAATTGTACATTTCTTCTTCTCTCCTGTTTTAATTTCTTTGTTCTCTCTCCCCTTCCTCTTCTTCCCTTCTTATAGCTTCTAAGAGTGCTTTCATCATATTTGTTAGAGGTTTTTCTTTTTCTCATCTCTCAAGTATTTTACAAAGAATCATTTTTATTGTAGAATTCTTTTTTGTTTTTGTTTTTGTTCTTAGCCATTGTTCTTTGATTGGTTGTTTGTTTGCTATGCTTTATCTGTATGTCGATGTTTCTGACTGTGGGTGCATCTGTGGCCTTGTGTATCTGGTACCCCTTTTACAAGTGTATTAGCCCATTTGCTCTCAATGTGATTGGTGTTGTAAATGTTTTCCTTACCACCTTGATCCTTCAGTTCACCCCCTACCCTGGATTGGAAGTCTAGAATTTCAACTCATCCAGAATCCAGATTGTCTGCATTTACAATTGGTCTAGAACTCTTGAACTGTAAAGGCTGCAGTCACCATCCCAGTTCCTAGGAGGAGGGCTGGTCAACCACAACCATAGAAGTTTCCAGTCCAATTTCACTGTCCTACTCATACAGCTAAAAACTGAAAAACCAAACATGGGGCAGAACCAGCGGAAAAACTCTGGCAACATGAATAAACAGAACAGTGCAACTCCCCCCCAAAATGACAAACCATCCAATCCAGACTATCCCATCAACAAACAGATAACAGAGATATCTGAAATTGAATTTAGAATCTGGATTGCAAACAAGATTAATAAAAAGGAAACAAATATGGAGCTAGAGATTATAGGATTAATTCAGAAGATGTCTCAAGAATTCAACAATTCAAAGACAAAATGACCAAAGATCTCGACACATTGAGACAAGAAGTTGCAACCCTCAAAGAGATGAGAAATATAGTAGAAACCCTCAGTAACAGAATAGAGCAAGCAGAAGAAAGCATTTCTGACACCGAAGACAGAGACTTAGAACGCTTCCAAATGCTCAAAGAGATAGAGAAATGGAAGGCAAAAACGGATCATTCTCTCAGAGATCTCTGTGATAACTCAAAGAAAACCAATATTCGTCTTATAGGGATAACTGAAAGCGACAATCTGGCTTCACATGACACAGAGTCCCTTCTTCTTGAGATTATGAAAGAGAATTTTCCAGACATACCTAGAGATTCTGAAATTCAGATAGCAGATAGTTTCAGAACCCCAGCACGACTTAACCCAAAAAAGACATCCCTCAGGTATATTGTAGTTAATTTCACTAAAATTAACATGAAGAAGATTCGAAAAGCAGCCAGACGCAAGAAATCCATTACATACAAGGGGAAGAATATTGGAATTACTGCAGATCTCTCTGCTCAAACATTCCAAGCTAGAATGGAGTGGACTCTGACCATCAACCTCCTAAAACAAAATAACTTCCAACCCAGGATCCTCTACCCAGCCAAACTAAGTTTCATGTATGATGGAGAAATTAAATACTTTAACGACATCCATATGCTGAAGAAATTTGCTATAACCAAACCAGCTCTCCAGGATATCCTCATAATGACCAGAGCAAACCCCTACCATAAAAGTAATGCAAGCAGAAACTTTGAACCACATACTAAACTCTACAATGGTGAACGGTCCTACAATCCCTACTCCACAACCGTGTAGCTTATCTTTAGTTTCTATAAATCTGAATGGGTTAAACTGCCCTCTAAAGAGGCACAGGCTGGCTGACTGAATACAAAAACTTAAACCAGATATCTGCTATATACAAGAATCACACCTTATCTTAAAAGATAAATCTAGACTCAAGGTGAAGGAATGGACATCCATATTTCAGGCAAATGGAAAACAGAAAAAAGCTGGTGTTGCAATCTTATTGGCAGATACAATAGGCTTTAAACCAACCAAAGTGAGGAGAG
>CAUYON010128826.1:0-12626 GCA_963573935.1 Arctocebus calabarensis
TTTAACTCCATTCAATATGATATTGGCTGTGGGTTTGCTGTAGATGGCCTCTATCAGTTTAAGAAATGTCCCTTCTATACCAATTTTTTAAAGTTTTCTGATCATGAAAGGATGCTGGATATTGTCAAAAGCTTTTTCTGCATCAATTGAGAGAATCATATGGTCTTTATTTTTTAATTTGTTTATGTGCTGAATTACATTTATAGATTTACATATGTTGAACCAGCCTCGAGACCCTGGGATAAAGCCCACTTGGTCATGGTGTATAATTTGTTTGATGTGTTGTTGGATTCTGTTTGTTAGTATCTTGTGGAATATTTTTGAATCAATATAAATTAGCAATATTGCCCTATAGTTTTCTTTTCTTGTTGGGTCTCTCCCTGGTTTAGGGATCAAAGTGATGTTTGCTTCATAGAATGTTTTGGGTAGTATTCTTTCTTTTTCTATGTTTTGGAAGAGGTTTAGTAATATAGGTACTAGTTCTTCTTTAAAGGTTTGGTAGAATTCTGACGTGAAGCCATCTGGTCCCGGGCTTTTCTTTTTAGGAAGATTTTTTATACTTGATGCTATTTCAGAACTTGATATAGGCCTGTTCAACGTTTCCACTACATTCTGGCTAAGTCTTGGTAGGTGGCGTGCTTCTAAGTATTGGTCAATTTCCTTCAGATTTTCATATTTCTGAGTGTAAAGTTTCTTGTAATATTCGTTAAGCATTTTTTTTTTCTTTTTGAGACAGAGTCTTAAGCTGTCACCCTGGATAGAGTGCTGTAGCATCACAGCTCACAGCAACCTCCAATTCCTGGGCTCAAGCGAGTCTCCTGCCTCCGACTCCCAAGTAGGTGGGACTATAGGCACCCTGCACAACGCCCAGCCATTTTTTGGTTGCAACCGTCATTGTTGTTTGGCAGGTCCAGCTGGATTCGAACCCGCCAGCTCAGGTGTATGTGGCTGGCGCCTTAGCCAGTTGAGTCACAGGCACAGAGCCTATGCTAAGTGTTTTGACAGAAAAAGTAATAACAATAATAATAGAGAGGCTCGATGAAACCACAGGAGAGGATAGATATGTTTATGGCCTTACTGGGTTCACGAGTGCATACTTATCCTTAATCTTATCCAGATATTTGCATTAAATACATACAGCTATGTTTATTTATGTGACAATCAGATCTGAATAAAGTGGTTTAAAAAAGACAAGAGTCAGGCTGACTGTACTTAGGGAAGCTTGTGCTCCAGCGGGAGGACACAGCCTTTAAAGAAGTAAATAAGAGGGCAGCGCCTGTGGCTCAGTGAGTAGAGCGCCAGCCCCATGTACCAAGGGTGGTCGTTTCAAACCCAGCCCCTGCCAAACTGCATCAAAAACATAGCTGGGCATTGTGGCGTGTGCCTGTAGTCCCAGCTACTCAGGAGACGGAAGCAAGAGAATCTCTTAAGGGCTCAAGAGCTGGAGGTTGCTGTGAGCTGTGATGCTGGGGCACTCCACGGAGTGGAACACAGTGAGACTCTGTCTCAAAAAACAAAAACAGAAGTAAACAAGATACTTTGACACAGTTGTAACTGCCTTGAAGGAAGAAAAAGTATCCCATTATCCAGGGTGCTAGAGGCTTGCTAAATGGGGCTGATCTAATGGTTCTCCAGGAGGGCCTCAGGTATGAAAAGTGAGAAGGGAGCTGCAGCAGGCTTTTGGGGCATGTGAGGAAGGAGCCTTCTGGCCAGGGGAAACAGGACAAAGGCCTTGAGTCAGGATTGACCCTTTATCATGGAGGTGTGGCAGTGTGGGCTTATGCTGTGGTTAGAGAAGAAAGCAGTGGGTGGCTCATGAAGGGCTGTGAGTAGGGAGTCAATGTCATTGATCTGGACTCTTAAGAAGAGGTCAGCCTTGGGATGTGGGGTCTGGCTGTGGGGAGGAGACACAGGAGGCCAGATGGGACAATTAAAGTCATTCAGATGGAGTCCACTTACTCAAGGCTTCTTGGGGTGGTTCTGGGTCACGGTCCTCAAATTTGGCAGAGAATAAACCTCTTTAAATTAAAAAAAAAAATAGGCTCGGCGCCTGTGGCTCAACGGGCAAAGGCGTCAGCCATGTACACCTGAGCTGGTGGGTTCAAATCCAGCTCGGGCCCGCCAAACAACAATGACGGCTGCAACCAAAAAATGGCCGGGCGTTGTGGCGGGCGCCGGTAGTCCCACTACTTGGGAGGCAGAGGCAGGAGACTCGCTTGAAACCAGGAATTGTAGTTGCTGTGAGCTGTGATGCCATGGCACTCTATCCAGGGTGATAGCTTGAGGCTCTGTCTCAAAATAAAATAAAAAATTAAAAAAAATAAAAAAGGGCCGAGAGCAGTCCTCATGCCTAAAATCCTACTTTGCGAGGCCAAAACAGGTAGATCCCCTGAACTCAGGAGTTCAAGACTAGCCTGCGTAAGTGTGTGATGTTGTCTCTAGTAAAAATAGAATTTAACCACCCGAGTGTCGTCTGTAGTCCCAGCTACTCAGGAGTCTGATGCAAGAGCATCATTTGAGCCCAAGAGTTTGAGGTCACTGTGAGCTATACTTCTAGGGTGAAAAACTGAAACTCTGTCTTAAAATAGAGAGAGGAAAGAAAGAGAAATAAATAAATAATTCTTTAGGTAATGAATGACTAGGATATTCACTGTGAGGGTGGGAGTCTGTAGTGGTGCTTTGGAAATATTTAGGTAGGGGTAACTGACAGGATCTTTCAGTGGACCTACTGTGAGGAAGAGCAAATATATGTGTGTGTGTGTGTGTGTGTGTATGTTTTTTTTTTTTTTTTTAGACAGAGTCTCACTTTGTTATTGTCTAGACTAAAGTTTAGTGAAGCCATCATAGCTCACAGCAACCTCAAACTCCTGGGCTCAAGCCATCCTCCTGCCTCAGCCTCCTGAGTAGCTGGGACTGTAGGCACCCGCCATGACACTTAGATTATTTATTTATTTATTTATTTATTTATTTTGTGGAGACAGTCTCACTTTATTGCCCTTGATAGAGTGCCATGGTGTTACAGCTCACAGCAACCTCCAACTCCTGGGCTTAGGTGATTCCCTTGCCTCAGCCTTCCAGGAACCTTCCCGGGACTACAGGTGCCCACCACAACGTCTGGCTATTTTTTTGTTGTTGCAATTTGGCTGGGGCTGGGTTTGAACCCGCCACCCTCCGTATATGGGACTAGTACCCTACTGACTGAGCCACAGGCGCCACCCTAATTTTTCATAGCAATGGGAATCTCACTCTTGCAAGGCCTGGTCTCAAACTTCTGAGCTCAAGCACCCACCTGCCTCAGCCTCCAGAGTGCTGGATTGCAGGACTGAGCCACCATGCCTGGACCAGAGAGATGTTTGGCCATGGTGGAAACCCAAATTAACATAATAAGAGAATGAATCACCCCCTACAATAGAAGATGGACTGCTGTATTCACAATAAGATTGTTCTAGATTATTGAGTCTAGCAGTGTAAATGTATTAACACAGTCCTCGGTCCTTTCTTCCTTTGTTGGCTTCTCTGAGTTGGTTTCACTCTCAGTCTGGAAGTGAAATTCTAGGTGTCATATCCAGATTACAGCATCTAGACAAAGAGTGTCTTTCTTCCCAGAGCCACAGTTGATTCCTTTTACTTGTTGTTCAGACTCTGGTCACATTTAAGGGGAACAGGATACCCTCTGACTATGAGGCCCATTCCTGGAGTTGAGTCAGGAGTGGAGAGAATGGATGCATGAACAAAATGAGGGCTCTATCTAAAAGGACAAGAAGAGGCTGATGTGGCTGGAATTCAGCACTGCTCACCAGGCTGCATGGATGGGAAGCCATTTTCCCACTTAGGGATACTGGTGATTTGAGGGGAAGCAAGTGGGTTTGGTCTTTTTTTTTTTCTTCTTTCCTATTTTTTCTGGTTTGGTCTTGACATATTGAATTTAAAGTGCATGGGGAGGCTTGTTGCCCATAGCTCAGTGGCTAGGGTGGCGGCTACATACACCAGGGTTCAATCCTATCCTGGGCCTGCTAAAAACAACAAGGACAGCTATAACAAAAAAAGAGCTGGGTGTTGTGGTGGGTGCCTGTTTCCCCAGCTACTTGGGAGGCTGAGCCAAGAGAATTGCTTAAGCCCAAGAGTTTGAGGTTGCTGTGAGCTATCACACCATGGTTCTCTACCCAGGGCAACATGGTGACACTGTCTCAAAAAATAAAATAAAGGGCAGTGCCTGTGGCTCAGTGAGGAGGGCGCCAGTTCCATATAGTGAGGGTGGCGGGTTCAAACCCAGCCCGGCCAAACTGCAACAAAAAATAGCCGGGCATTGTGGTGGGCGTCTGTAGTCCCAGCTACTCGGGAGGCTGAGGCAAGAGAATCACCTAAGCCCGGGAGTTGGAGGTTGCTGTGAGCTGTGTGACACCACAGCACTCTACCGAGGGCAGTAAAGTGAGACTCTGTCTCCAAAAAAATAAAATAAAATAAAAGTGCTTGGGGAATATCTGGGGTCCAGCAGGGATTTGAATGTACAGGGCTAAGGCTGTGGGTGGGGGGAAGGGAATGTTTGAAAGAAGACATGTTCAGGTGAGAGCTGGAGCCACAGGCATGTGCTTTGGTCAAACAGGGAATATAAAGTGCTAACAACGTTGGCAACTGGGGAAGTGCCACAACTGTGTTGTCCTGATGGAGCAGTTTCAGAGAGTGGCAGGGCAGAAGCCAAGGTGAAGCTAGAGTGTGGAAGGGAAGAATGAACACCATTCCAAACTCCCCTGTGCTGTGCTGTGCTGCACTGTGTCCAAGGCGCCTGCTCTCTGAGCTGGTCTGTCCATGTGATGAGGACGGAGGAGAAAGCCAAGGAGAAGGCGTGAGGAGAGCTGATGGTTCGGATGCCCAAGTTCCCCATTTCGGACACCCACAGCGCTACAGCAGAAAGAGAGGCAAGGTCAGCGACAAGAGCTAAACCACAGTGCATAATGCAGCTTCCACGATCAACCTGATAGGTGAGTTGGCCACAAACACTAGAACACTAGAAGGAGCCCAAAGATGACCACCAGACACAGAATTTGCCATGCAGCATTTGCTTTTAGCCTGTTGCAAACTTTATGGATATATAACTGTATAATTAGTTATTACTAAGTAAGATTATTGGGATTTCTGTTACTATACACTTTTCCTTCTATCCATACTACTTCTTTTTCTTTCTTTCTTTTTTGAGACAGAGCCTCGAGCTGTCACCCTGGATAGAGTGCTGTAGCATCATAGCTCACAGCAATCTCCAACTTCTGGGCTTAAGCAATTCTCTTGCCCCAGCCTCCCAAGTAGCTGGGACTACAGGTGCCCGCTGCAATGCCCGGCTATTTTTTGGTTGTAGCTGTCATTGTTCTTTGGAAGGCCCAGGCTGGATTTGAACCTGCCGGCTCTGGTGTATGTGGCTGGCGCTTTAGCTCTTGAGCTACAGGCACTGAGCCCATACTACTTATTTTTATTTTATTAATAGTAAACACACTAAGCCAGCAAGAAACTGGTCATATTATTTTTTCCTGCTCATGAGTGAAGACCGGCTTTCCAAATTGGGAAAGGAAGGATGCTTTGTTCTCTCTCACTTTGCTCAGCTCTTGTGGCTCAGTGGAGAATTGCTCCCTCAGCAGGGGGGTTAATATTTAAGACTTGAGAGGCTTGGCGCCTGTGCCTCAACGGGCTAAGGCGCCAGCCACGTACACCTGAGCTGGCAGGTTCGAATCCAGCCCGGGCCCACCAACCAACAAGGACGGCTGCAACCAAAAAATGTCCGGGCATTGTGGCAGGTGCCTGTGGTCCCAGCTACTTGGGAGGCAGAGGCAGGAGACTTGCTTGAGCCCAGGAGTTGGAGGTTGCTGTGAGCTGTGATGCCACAGCACTGTACCCAAGGTGACAGCTTGAGGCTCTGTCTCAAAAAAAAAATAAAGAATATTTAAGACTTGAGAAAAAAAATGTATATGGTATATGTACTCCAGCATTAAAGGGCACTTGTTCTAACTGATGCTTAAAATCACCTGAAAAAATTAAATATGTCCCTGGCCTATGTGAACTATAGAAACAGAGTGAATATAATGGAATGTCTACCTGGCATGGTTAGAGGGATGCCCCATTCATAATCCTGGCTGAGGAAGCTGTTTTAAGTTTGATTAGATGTTGCCTTACATCTGTGGTTAGGAATGTTGGTCAGAATAACAATTAAAAGCAGAAAAATAGGGCGGTGCCTGTGGCTCAGCGAGTAGGGCGCCGGCCCCCTATACCAAGGGTGGGGAAACCCTGGCCCTGGCCAAACCGCAAAACAAACCTGGCCCTGGCCAAACTGCAAAACAAAAAGTAGCCGGGCATTGTGGTGGGCACCTGTAGTGCCAGCTACTCAGGAGGCTGAGGCAAGAGAATTGCCTAAGCCCAAGAGCTGGAGGTTGCTATGAGCTGTGATGCCACGGCACTCTACCGAGGGTCATAGAGTGAGACTCTGTCTCTACAAATAAATAAATAAAAGCCGAAAAATGATATCTTCATTCCACTTTTATATTTTTCAAATAAAAAAGATTCATTTCTGAATCCTTTCTCAGAAGCATTATAATCAATTTCACTTTATTGTAAGTTTGTTTAAGGAAAAAAAATGGGAAAAAGGGAATACTATGTGACTTTCATTATAGTTAAATGATATAAAATACTATTCCCATCTGAATGACTTCCCATATTTCTCTTTTCAGAGCAAGCAAGCACAGCTTAACTAGCAAAAACAGATGAGTCATACTTTTCTCCTTTGTAATTGAACTTAAGAACAATCTAATTCTATTTTGTAACTTAAGGTCTTCTTTATGACCTGGTTTGGTGTCATCATCCCCTTGCCTGTATTGATCATACTTGCATGTGGCAAAGTGATCTTTTAGTGGTTCCAGGCCATGTGATCAGCTCATCATTCTGAACTGAGTGTGAAATACCATAAATTTAGGTTTGATTTATAATGCAAAAAGGCTTCCTCATTATCAAAATGTACCTGTCCTATCAGCTGGGCTAGCAAAGTTATTCTTTCTATTAATGCTCTAAATGGGATGAGATATCGTAGGATTGTAGATTTGTCTATTTTACGTGTGTGTGTTTTAATAATTTCAAGATTCTTGGTGAAACTTAATGTGGAACATTCTAGTGCTGTCTTATCTCTGAGCCAACTTTACTAAAGAGGAAAATTACCTCAGCAGTGTATTAGTAGTAAGGTCATGATCCTAACCATGACCTTACTACTAATAGTAGTAGATCTCCTGGGAGAGGAGATCTGAAGGTGGCATTTTTCTCTTTTTCTTCTGAAGTTTCCTCACACAGACCCATTAATCAGTCTGGTGTATCTTTCCGCAGGAGTGAGATGAAAAGAATGAAGTATATGGAATCCTTTGTTAACTCCTGCATGTTCACCTTTCAGACCACAGGTCTCTGTATTTAACAGCATCTCATTCTACTTTTTGGAAAAAAGTCCCAAATAATTCACACCTCTTCCTTATTTCATGCATAGTTCTTTCTTTATTTTTTGTATTAACAATAACATAAGCATCCATAAACCTGTCATCCAACATTGAGGCAGGACCTGCACAGTTTTCTAGATAAATTTATGTGTCTTCCAAGATCAAGGCATGAGTAGAAAAAAGACTTAACTGTTCCTTTGAACTACTTTGCTCGCTTGTAAGGACTTACAGTACTTACAGTTATCTGTTTAGTTAAGCCCTAAGAGAACAAAGACTGGAGACATTTGGTTCACCATCGTATTTAATCCCATAGTTAGTGAAGTATCTGACACTCAAAAGGCTTGAATACATTAAAAAATGTAATTCTGGTGAAAAACGCATATAAAATTTACCATCTAACCACTTTTTTTTTCTTTTTTTGTTTTGTTTTGTTTTTTGAGACAGAGCCTCAAGCTGTCACCCTGGATAGAGTGCTGTTGCATCACAGCTCACCGCAACCTCCAATTCCTGGGCTCAAGCGAGTCTCCTGCCTCTGCCTCCCAAGTAGCTGGGACTACAGGTGCCCGCCACAACGCCCGGCCATTTTTTGGTTGCAGCCGTCATCGTTGTTTGGCGGGCCCGGGCTGGATTTGAACCCGCAAGCCCAGGTGTATGTGACTGGTGCCTTAGCCCATTGAGCCACAGGTGCCGAGCCCATCTTAACCACTTTTAAGTTTACAGTGCAGTAATGCTACGTGTGCTCACAGTGTTGTGCAACAGATCTCTGGAACTTTTCCATCTCACAAAATGGGCATTCAGGGCCCACTAACAGCAACTTTCCTACCCACCTAGTCCTTGGTAACCACTACTCAATGTTGTTTCTCAGTTTGACTACTTTAGATGCTTTGTGTAAGTGGAATCACGTAATATTTGTCTTTTTGTGACTGGTCTATTTCACGTAGCAGAACGTCCTCAAGATTCATCCATGTTGTAGACTGGGTCAGAATTCCCTTCCTTTTTAAGGCTGGATAATATTCCACTATGTGGATTAGACCACATTTTGCTCATCTATTCACTTGCCAGTGGATATTTGAGTTGCTTCCACTACTTGACTGGGTGAATAGTGCTGTTATGAACAGGGTATGCAAAATCTCCATGAGACCTCACTTTCGTTGCCTTTAGATTATATGCCCAGAAGTGGAATTGCTGGGTCATATGGTACTTCTGTTTTTTTTTAGAGACAGAGTCTCACTTTGTCTCTCTTGGTAGAGTACTGTGGTGTCACAGCTCACAGCAACCTCCAACTCTTGGGCTTAGGTGAGTCTCCTGCCTAAGGCGAGCCTCCTACCCCATCTCCCGAGTAGCTGGGAACACAGGCACCCGCCACAATGTTCGGCTATTTTTTGTTGCAGTTTGGCTGGGGCCAGGTTTGAACCCACCACCCTCAGTATGTGGGGCTGGCACCCTACTCACTGAGCCATGGTAGCCACCTGGTAGTTCTGTTTTTAACTTTTTTTTTTTAGAAACAGAGTCTCACTTTCTTGCCCTCAGTAGAGTGCTGTGGTGTCACAGCTCGCAGCAACCTCCAGTTCTTATGCTTTGGCCAGGGCTGGGTTTGAACCCGCCACCCTTGGTATATAGAGCTGGTGCCCTACTTACTGAGCCATAGGCACTGCCCTTGTTTTTAACTTTTTGAAGAGACCCACCATAGATTTTCATACTTTTTTTTTTTTTTTTTCCCCTGAGACAGAGTCTCAAGCTGTTGCTCTGGGTAGAGTGCCATGGCATCATAGTTCACAGCAACCTCCAACTTGGGCTCAAGCAATCCTCTTGCCTCAGTTTTTCTATTTTTAGTAGAGAAGAGGTCTTGCTTTTGCTCATGCTGGTCTTGAACTCATGAACTCAAGCAATCTACCCATTTTGGCCTCCCAGAGTGCTAGGATTATAGAGGTGAGCCACTACACCCGGCAAGTTTTTCATACCTTTTATAATACTTTTTTTTTGTTTTGAGACAGTTTCATGCTGTCACCTGGGCTAGAGGGCAGTAGCATCATCATAGCTTACAGCAACCTCAAACTCCTGAGCTCAAGGAATCCTTTTACCTCAGCTTCCCAAGTAGCTGGGACTATAGGCACCCACCACCATGCCTGGCTAATTTTCTATCTTTCATACAGATGGTTCTCACTCTTGCTCAGGCTGGTCTTAAACTCCTGGTCTCAATGCTCCTCTTGCTTCAGCCTTCCAGAGTGCTAGGATGACAGGTGGAGCCACCACTCCTGGCCTTATGATACCTTGGATAGTCATTGATGCTACAGTCTCACAGATCTCAGAAGGCTGGGAGTTTCTGTAGTGCTGCTATCCCTGGACAAATTGAAGTAAGGTGTCAGCCTCGATCAGTCTCAGGATGGATGTCATCACATATCAAAGCTTTGCTTCCTCTTTGTGTCAGCAAAAATTCGTTTTTAAAAAAGGTCCAATCATGTAAGTCATGAACTAACACATAAGCTCAATTTTAAAAATAATGTTTTCTCAGGGTGGCGCCTGTGGCTCAGTGAGTAGGGCACCTGCCCCAAATACTGAGGGTGGTAGGTTCAAATCCACCCCGGCCAAACTGCAACAACAGCAAAAAATAGCCGGGCATTGTAGTCCCCCCAGCTACTCAGGAGGCTGAGGCAAGAGGATCACCTAAGGCCAAGAGCTGGAGGTTGCTGTGAGCTGTGATGCAATAGCACTCTACTGAGGGTGACAAAGTTGAGACTCTGTCTCTAAAATACTACTACTACTATTACTAATCATCATAATGTTTTCTCTATGGGCTAGGCATGGTGGCTCATGCTCATAAACCTAGCACTCTAGGAGGCTGAGGCGCATTGATTGCTTGAGCTCAGGAGTTTGAGACCAGCCTGAGCAAAAGTGAGACCTCATTGCTACAAAAATAGAAAAACTAGCTGAGCTTGGTGGTGGATAACTGTGGTCCCAGCTCCTCGGGAGGCTGAGGCAAGAGGATCACTTGAGCCTAGGAGTTGCTGTGAGCTATGATGCCTCTGTACTCTAGTCTGAGACAACAGAGTGAGACTGTCTCAAAAAAAAAAAAAAAAAAGTTTTTTTAATCTAATCTCATATGCTGACTGTGAGAGTGGTCTAACTTTTTTTCTGACAATGGAATCTATTACTCTTCTTTTATCAGCATAGTAGCTCACTCCTGCTGCTGTAACTCCACCAAAGACTGATAATTTATAAAGAACAGAAATTTGCTTCCATTATTTCCTAGTCTGGGAAGTCCAAGGTCAAGGTGCTGGCAGTTTGGTGTCTGAGGACAGCCTGGTCTCTGCTTCCAAGATATTGGCTTGTTGCTGCATCCTGGGGTGGGAATGAATCCTATGTCACCACAGCATTCATTCAGAAGGGCAAGAGAGAGGTAAACTCTCTTTTATAAGGGTATTAATGCATTCATAAGTGTTCCACCCTCATTCCTCCATTGCTCCCTAAAAGGCCCCACCTCTTTACACCACCACAATGGGAATTAAGTTTTTTTTTTTTTTTTTTTTGCAGTTTTTGGCTGGGGCTGGGTTTGAACCCTCCACCTTTGGCACATGGGGTTGGCACCCTACTACACTGAGCCATAGGCACCACTCTGGAAATTAAGTTTTAACATGAATTTTGGGCAGGACATACATTTAAACCATAGCAAGTAATATAGTACTTGATCAGGTGGTTGGTATTACTCTCATTCTGGTGGAAGAAATGCCATGTTCTTTTTATTTCCTAAGCCATAGTTGATCTGTCTGGGCCCCTGCAGATTGGGGTGGCTCAATTGCATCCCATTCCCACATGCCTTTCACTGGACTTTATTTTTATTTATTTATTTATTTATTTTGTGACAGAGTGTTACTATGTCACCCTCGGTAGACATAGCCTATAGCAACTTCAAATGCTTGGGCTCAAGTGATTCTCTTGTTTCAGCCTCCCAAGTAGCTGGGTCTACAGGTGCCCACCATAAAGCCCAGCTATTTTTTTTTTTAAGACAGAGCCTCAAGCTATCACCCTGGGTAGAGTGCTATGGCATCACAGCTCACAGCAACCTCCAACTTCTGGGCTCAAATGATTCTCCTGCCTCCACCTCCCAAGTAGCTGGGACTACAGGCACCTGCCACAATACCTGGCTATTTTTTGGTCAAAGCCATTATTGTTGTTTGGCGGGTCTGGGCTGGATTCAAACCCACCAGCTCAGGTGTATGTGGCTGGCGTATTAGCCACTTGAGCCACAGGCACCGAGCCCCAGCTATTTTTTTTGTTGTTGTTGCAGTTGTTGTTACTTTTTTAGCTGGCCTGGGCCAGGATCGAACTCGCCAGCCTTGGTGTATGTGGCCAGTGCCCAACTCACTGAGCTATGGGCACTGCCTATTTATTTATTTTTTGAGACAGAGTCTCAAGCTGTCACCCTGGGGAGAGTGTCGTGGCATCATAGCTCACAGCAACCTTAAACTCTTGGGCTCAAGTGATCCTTTTGCCTCAGATTTTCTATTTTTAGTAGAGATGAGGTCTTGCTTTTGCTTAGGCTGGTTTCGAACTTGTAAGCTCAAGCAATCCACCCGCTTTAGCCTCCCAGAATGCTAGGATTACAGGCTTGAGCCACTGTTATTATTATTATTTATTATTTAAAAAATAATTTTCAGGGGTGAGGGGGAATAATGTAATGAAGAATAATAAAATACATGTTAATTGAAAAAAGATAATTTTCATAGTTAATTATATACTAAATTATAAACGGGCATTATACATTGACCCCCCTTTTCTGAAGGCAATTCTTTCTTGCACTGTAGAGCATCTAATTACATTATAACAAGTACCCATTTTTGCTATCAATAAAGAAAATAGTTAATGGTATATTGTAAGTAAGCCTACAAAAGTAAAGTAAGGAAGGCTACAAAAAATAGCATTTCTGACTCGGCGCCTGTGGCTCAATGGGCTAAGGCGCCAGCCACGTACACCTGAGCTGGTGGGTTCGAATCCAGCCCGGCCCGCCAAACAACAATGGTGGCTGCAACTAAAAAATGGCCGGGCGTTGTGGCGGGTGCCTGTAGTCCCAGCTACTTGGGAGGCAGAGGCAGGAGACTCGCTTGAGCCCAGGAATTGGAGGTTGCTGTGAGCTGTGATGCCACAGCACTCTATCCAGGGTGACAGCTTGAG